>JAMKCH010051222.1:0-13512 GCA_023653785.1 Ophioderma brevispina
ATGACTGTCATGATAAGGCACACACACACAAACGAACAATAATACAAAGCAAGTACCCGAAAACAAAGCAAACCCCAAAAGGCAAATCAAAACAAAGCAACCCCCAAAAGCAAAACAAATCAAGAACATGTCAAAAAACAACAATGAAACAAAACATAAGGTATAGGCTACCAATTTCCCGACAAATTTCAATGCGAAATGCGTTTATTTATTGATTTAAAAAAAAAAATTAAAAGGATTTCCCCCAAGAGAGCCTCAAATCATGCCAAATGTACATTGTAAGCTAAGTTAATTAAGACCCCAGTTAAGACAGTCGCAAACCATTTAAAAAAACAACAATATCTTGACCTACGATCTCCGATGAGGCATTTTAAAACAAGGAGGCATCATTGTAAACGATACTAAAAGAAACTCAAAATTTCTCAATTCATGAAATAAAAAAATGATGCGGTTAAAAGTAATTGCTTCAAAATAAAATTGTGCGCGGCTTACCGATTAACAAACTTGTTGTTTTTCCCCTTTTTAGTCCTAAAGCGAGGAGATTAGACCATGATTTAGGCCTAGTTTCCAAACCGAGGACACTCAACAGTTGACCATATTTTTGTTTTAACCTTGTTTTCTTGCCAGACACACATAACCTACTCAGAATTTGGTCGGAAATGTGCCTCAGACACAACTTTAAATCAATTCGGCTTATAGGCCTACATCAGCTGATTTCGATTTCAAAACATTGTTTGGTTTTAATTACACCGCTCAGCAACACGACCTAAAAATAGAACCGTGTGACGAACACACTGCGTACACGCAGCACTGTACGCTGTAGTTCGGCGCATAGTTTGACCAATTGCGCACCGCATTGCTAGGCGCAATGACTTCACGCAGTCCACGCGAGTGTGTTTGAATCGGTCAAACAACTGCTGTTCGTCATCTCTGTGCCCTTAAAATATGCATGTAATTTCCTCAATTTCTACTGAACGAAAGAGGTTCTATGAGCGATTTTTAACTATTTCTTAGATGAGATTCCATTCAATAGCACAACAAAATTTAAGAGAAATCTGTTCATAGAACCTTGACCAAATTTATCGTTAAAAGTTGAGTAACAAATTTTACTTTTCATATTTTGGAAATGAGTAACATAAATAAATGCTTCCAAAATGTATGATAAAAGTCCATTTTGGTCTCTATTTGTTGATATATATTTGTCCAGTTATTTTTCTACATATTGTTAACAAAATTGATTTTGAATATTCGTGTTTTGGGGACGAAATTGAGATTTAAATCGTGCATGTGAATTACAGCAAATAACCGTTATTATTTTTGTCAGTTCGGGGGCTTTACAAATCATCGAGCTACGCGTGCAGGTTTTGATCCGGTAGTGGTGTGGGGCATTTGTACACAGTGTCACCCGCCTGATTGCAAATGTAGGACACGATCTGCTCGATTTGGGCATTGGGGATTTCCATACAGTAATTTGTGGAACTGCTACGTGCATTTACTATGGCAGTCTCGGTCCCAGTGACATTAAAAAATCATCTCTTAAACCTTTGTTCAAAAGATCTTAGTAATAATATCATGATAAATTAAGAAAAAATTATTGGCTCCAAAATCTGTCGGGGTTAGTGGATTAACCCCGCTGCAAAATAGTGTAATTTCAAATAACGGTCATTTAGATTTAAATATTCGTGACCAGGCCTAGTCTTTAGTCAAGTCTGTGTGTATCCGTTCGATATGCGTAAGAGCGCCCTCCTACCGTTAAGTCTTTGAAGCAGACTAGCACCCGGAAGTTGATGCCGTTTTGAATTTGCTGTTGCTGTTAGGTTGAGCTGGAATATAGCCGGAAGCGGACATCCGGGCTTTTGGTAAAAACTTGCTTAGCAACAATGTGCGTAAAAACAAATCATTCGATACGCGTTGAAAGCGCAGTGTCTCGCGATGTGCAGTGATCGTACTTTTTGATTTTGCGCACTTTGTTTTTTTCACCACGATACGGGGATTCCCTGGGCTTTCCCTGGTTTGTTTTCACCACGGTGAAGAGATATGACGTCAGTCCGCTCCCGGCCATAAACCAAGAGGGGAAACGTTCGTGTTATTGAATCTAGGCCAGCAACGTAACCGATTTCTCTCACACCTCGCGCGCCATCCTTCTTGTTGCGCAACCAGCTGCGCGTCGTCGCCGTTACTGCGCAAGCATATGCACCGACAAATCTGTGCGTCACGCGTTATGACTAGTTCCAGTAACTGAAACCAGAGCTCAGGGTCGCCATTATCTTAAACACCAGGGTTCACATTAGTGTGCGTTTTTGCGTCTGTGACGCACTTTTCCAAAGGTAGACGCACTTTTGTCTAGAGAGAGTAAAATTTTGCGTCTTTGTGGACGCAAAAAAGTAGCCACTTAAAAAACTACCAAAAAAAAATCACAGAGTTTGCCCTGGCACATGGTCACAATATTGTATCATTTTCACTCAAACAAATAATTATTATTTTACCATTAAATATATGTAGCAAATCTGTGAAAATGAAAAATTAATATAGGTTTAAATTTGACTGTATTTACGTCTTTTTTTAGTTCACTAACCCTCCCAAAGGGGATTCAAGATACTCCACTCCAGTTCTTTTGGAGTTTAAGGGTCATCAGGGTAATCACTTTTCAATATGCCCAGTCTAGGTTTTGAAAATTAATATAAGTTTAAATTTGACTGTATTTACGTCTTTTTTTAGTTCACTAACCCTCCCAAAGGGGATTCAAGATACTCCACTCCAGTTCTTTTGGAGTTTAAGGGTCATCAGGGTAATCACTTTTCAATATGCCCAGTCTAGGTTTTGAAAATTAATATAAGTTTAAATTTGACTGTATTTACGTCTTTTTTTAGTTCACTAACCCTCCCAAAGGGTATTCAAGATACTCCACTCCAGTTCTTTTGGAGTTTAAGGGTCATCAGGGTAATCACTTTTCAATATGCCCAGTCTAGGTTTTGGAATTGGATGTTTATTTTTGGATTGTTAGCAGTCATTTAAAACAGTTCTCAAACCTGTTAAAACTTGACACGCATATAATTTGAAGAAAACGCACTTTTGCAACTTCAGGGAAACAAATTTGCGTCCAAGTAGACGCACTATTTTCAAAACCTAGTGTGAACCCTGTTAAACACTGTACATTATCAATTGAACGGCCCTCTGGTTTCAGAACGGAGCTATTGCGGGACTATGAACGAATACGCAAACAAGTATTTCCTCCTCGATTACAAGAACAAAACCAAGTTACCTGAACATTTCCACGATACGAAGAATCTCACATACCTTTTCTTCCATATGTTGCAGTTTCAAGCTTCAAACCACTTAAAAAATAACGATTTTGGACGTATTTTTCGATCAACACAGATTGGCAATTTTATCCTAAGTTCAGTCATGAGAAATGTGGGGGTTAAAGGTCACAACCTGGTCATACCAGGGTCAAACATGTGACAAACTTACGAGTATGTATGGGTAGATTTGAGTGTTTTGAACGCGCTTTCGAACGTGTTCGCGGCGGTGTGGGCCAGGACATTGTGAAAGCGCGCGGTAGTATCACAGGCCAGTCGTTTTAAATGAAGAATAAAACAGATTTTTTTTCGAGGCTATTTTGCCCGGTATTTGGGACCAGAGAGGTACTAACGTGAATATCTTTATTAATGAACGTTAGGGATGTATAATTTTTTTTTTCAAACTAAAAGGTAATTGGGCGGCTCCCAATCCAAATTTCTACTGATGATGAGATGAAATTAACTTGATAAAAGCATTTATAACAGGGTAGGCTTATGTTTAGAGAGAAGGAACATTGCAAACTCTGATGCATCCCTAATTTATCACTACAATGCCAATGTAGTGTAAACAAAAAATAGGTACTAACACATGGATACCAACTAACTGCCGGGAATTGGGCATTGGGAAGATTAAATGCTGTGTATGTTGCTGTGCTTGCATTCTGGACCATGAATATTTCATACCAAAAGGTACTCATGATTAGAATGAATTCCTTTTTGGCACTATAAAATTCTGTGACAAACCAGTTCGCAAATATTGTTTGTAAGATTGCATTGTGGGAAAACACTGTACGTCCTCTTCCTCCCCCATGAACTGTTTTAAATGCCCTAGTGCCGGACGAGAAGGATTCAAATGTGTTCCCCTCTGAAAATTCCTCGACACAACTTCGCCCTTTCCCCCCACCCCACCCCAATTTTTGTAAAAGGTCTGTTATGCCAGCTGTTATTTATCTGTCCAGAATCAGGCAATGTAATTTTGTTTTTTTATTAGGAAATGATAGTATGAATTCACAAATACATTCTCGATATGTGGCGATGCCCATTTATTTTTGTAAATGCTATAAAAGATACACTTCAATAATGATACAACACCATAACATGGTTCAATCCTCCAACAGACCAAATGAAGCACGTCTTTTTCGAGTTGCAATACGCCCTTGGGAATAGATCTAGCGACCTGACAAGCCATCGATACGCATGTGTCGAAATGGGTACATCAACACGTTCAATCGTAGTAAATCGAAGGTGTCCTTCTGTTCCCTTGAATTTTATCTTTTTTTTTTAACTCTTTTGACTCTGTCCCTAACATGGCCAGATGATGTATGAAGTGTCTAGAGTCCACGCTTAGAATAGAAATTAATATTTTGGTAAGTTTTTAGTGTACGAAAAGAGGTTCACTTCACAATTTAGCCTGTTCTTGTTAAATGTACATTGCCCCGAAATTAGAAGTGCGCAGAACCAGAGGTCAGTATATGATAAGAGTAGTGTTAAAAGATAATGTTTACCTCTGGGTTTCTGGTTACCAGAACTAGCCGTTAGACCATGGCCTGGAAAAAGTGGGGAATTGGGAATGTCATTTGATTCCCGGGAAATTTTGCTATTTGGCTGGAAATTTTTGACCTGAAATAAAGAATACATAAGAATTAAAGGGAAATTTTTGAAATCGGGGAGGGAAATTTTACTATCTTAGTAGGGAAATTTTGATCATATTCCCGGAAAATTTTGCATTTTTTACAGCTCTGGTTATGACATGTTATCAGTGTTGCATTTCCCAGTGTTTTCATTGTTTGATCTGGATCATTTTTCTGCATACTTATGCGAAAACCATCGATGGAAGAAACCATTCCTCTACAAAGATTCCTGCATTCCTAAGGCACAAAGTCTCCTGATGACCTGTTAATTTTGCTTAGGAAAAGGGGAGATATTTGAGTCCGATTGAGATCATGTGGCAATCGGTTGTTATTGCCGTTTTCATTCGCAAAAGTGGGACGACCAAATACTGGCTTGTCTCATAAATATGCATAAGGATTTTCCAATACGATACGTAAACCAATGTGCCCAAAACATACTATGAATAATGACGTGGCCTCTGACTCATGAATAATACGTTTGGGCACCTCGATTTTGGTTACTGCCATTTGTGGAGAAATGCGCTTGTCTATCTTCTATAAGTCGTTGATTGCAATGCAATAAACCACATTTGTACTATCCCCGAAAAAAAATGCCCATCCCGTGTCGGTGCCCTTTTCAATCGCGGGAACTTATAACCCCCTCAGTCGCTAACAACATACGGTTAGGAGCGTAACGAAAATACCAGAAAACTTACCATATCTGTGACGTTGCACTATAGTTGTGTAATCGTCCGTCAGTGACATTAGGCAACATTACACAATCGAAAATATCACTTTTTGGTCGGTGAATTCAACACCAGGCCTCGATTGTTTTTTTGTTCGCATAATATGTTTTCTATCTACATTTTTGTAATATTAAGGCACTAATCAGTGATTTTGCTGAATCCGAAAATCGAAAAAATCATAAAACCAAGATTTTTGCATGTTTGTAACCAGTACAAGGTATCCTAACATACCATGCAATGATAGGACCCCGAGGCAACCTAATAACGGACATAATCATAAGTGTTATTCATTAACTGTCCGTCGTACTCTTTACTACAACCGTAATTGAATGGAGATTCCTATCTTTGAACATCGCCGTTTTCTGTCTTTTCTGTAATTTTCGTCATTGGAAAAAAGTAACTTATGAGAATTCTATCAGACTTATGCTTCACTTTTTTAAGCTATTCCTCCCTATTCCCGCAAAATTAATAGATTTGGAACTGCTTTCGGAGAACCCTGGAGTGTCTTTTACCTTCACGTGAAAAGGTAACTTTGTATTGTATTTTAGCACTGTTTCTGCGACGCGAACGCACAAAAAAAAAAAAGAAAAAAAAAAAAAAAAAAAAAACACCAAATTTTTTTTAACCATGACCTCTGCTACAAGGTGTCCCGGATGGAAATGGGCACCACACGATTATGCATTTCGGGGATGTGCAAATGGTCTATTCATTTCATGGCGGTGAAGGTACTGAAGAGCAGTAGTAGCAGTGGGCAAGTGCAACAAATTTCTTATAAGTTCTTGCAACCAAAACTGCCATCTGCATTAGACGTCGTCTTCCAGTCTGTATTATAATTAAATTATAATGAATAAATACATACATACTAGTTTCTATACAGACTTAGCCTAGCCTAGCCTCAGCTTCCAGTCCGCCTGGATCTAAGCTTCGACTGGTTGCACGGGGCCATTTCCCTCCGTGGCGAAAGAGGACCTATCAGTCAGTCAGACAAATTGTTGTATATGTTTATACAAATGCCTGCATACTTTTGCAACCAACCGGTGCGATCCATCCTTGTTATATTATTCTCTCACTTTTGTATCTAAGCAAATCTCCACAGTAAAATGTTCCACAGATTTTCACTCTATTTGTGAGCGCAAGTTGGCAAGCGAAACGATCAAGGTAGTTGTTCTTTGAAGCACTGACCTCTGTACATGGGTAGTGCCTTGAAGTACAAGTTACGTCGGGTCCGTTAAGTACGATATCCTGTTTCTAAAATTGAAAAAAAAGTTGGCGTAAATGAAACCAGCATTTGAAAATTCTCAAGACTGAATAAGAACCGAAAGGCATTGTGGGGAAAAAGGGTGCGGCCCATAGCGATTGCCGTGTTCCACTGTTCCGTGTTTGGCCGAGCACCGAAGTACCCGACAAAAACGGTCATTTTATCGCTAGTTCTATAGGTTCAGACCCAATACGATACATAGTTCAAACAAAACATAGTCCCGGCCCCTCTTATGCAAAAATCTCCTAAGAACCCCTTCGTTTTCCGAGATACTTGCGATTAGTTTATGTGCATACATCGCTATGACGGACTGATAAACTTTATCTCTCGCAACAGTTCCTAATTTAATATAATCTTTCGCATGCATCATCCTGAAACATTTTACAGCCCAATTTTGGAAATTCATGACACTTGTCAAACATGAAAAATTGAAAATAACATACAATTGACTTCTGGACACCACCAATAAGAGCGTTTAATAGGTATAGAAAACAACAAAATAATCCTTCAAATACATTGAAATCAAGGTAGCGGCAATTTTAACAAAAAAAAGTGAATACAAAATGTTATTTTGACGGGATGAATCAGTATTCTGCCTCCACATCCTTCAGCATGCATTTTTATTCTTTCTGTTGAGGGCTGCCGAAATTCATTGGTTGTGGCAGAATACTAAATTCTTTCCAATTTTGACAAAGTGGATATACTTGTGATTGAAAACAACCCACTTCAATACTCCATACCATGGCTCCTTCACACCCAATTACAAAAATGGCGCAGTCCAACATATTGTCATGCACTTTGCCCTACTGTGACCTGCTGCCTATCAATTAACAACAAAATGTCCGAAGATGTTTTTGATTTGTGCTAGCTCAAACATGCCAATTTAACGCACTCAGAGTACAAAATCTACACGAAGGACTTATAACAGACCTTAGAGTCCTACTTGTATCGCTGTCAATATTTGGAAGGTAATGTATCAAAATGTTTGGGTAAAATGAACTTTCAAAGCGTTGGCCTCCCGCTAGTCTAAGTAAGTCGGCACTGCAATTGTACATATTTCACTATATTGCCGGTGCAAGTGGCAAGTCCACATGATCAATTATTTACGTTTGGAAGGGTCCATTGACTTTGACAAGTCATGTGGCAGGTGTCACTGACACTTAGTTCCAATAATGGGAACTTCACATGATGATTAAAAAAAAAAACATTCTTTAAGAGTATGCCTTTAACAGTTTATGTGAAGTCGCCAAAACACGAGTGGTAACAGCTAGGAACATTTTTGGTGTTGCCTTAAAAAATTTCGACCACTGACACATTTCAACCTCACCTCTAATTTCATATAATCTTACCTGATTCCAATTCAATAAGCTTCACCTGTGCCTTCGCTAAACACTCTTCCACTAAGCACCAGTAATATCACTATTAAATGCTTGATGGGTTTTGATCATATTCCCGGGCAAGTTTTGCATTTTTTACAGGCTCTGGTTATGACATGTTTTATCAGGTTGTCATTTCCCCAGTGTTTCCAATTGTTTATCGGTCAATTGTTTCTGCAATAATTATGCGAAAACCAATCGATGGAAAAAACATACCTCTAAAAATTTCCTTCATTCCTAACTGCACTAGTCTCCTGATGACCCCGTTTTTTGCTTGAAAAGAGATATTTGAGTCCGAGTGATAGCATGTTGCATCGTTGTTATTGCGTTTTCTTCGCAAAAGTGTGACGAACCTAAAATTTAGGTTGGTTGGTATTGGTTGGTTTGTTTTTGAGAGATTGACTTGGCACCTATACGCAAACTTAGTTTTTGTGCCAAACAGTAAAAGGAAAAAAAGAAAACAAATCAAAACAAATAAAAAGGACACATAAAAAATGGAGCCCAAAACAAAACAAAACTGGAGCAGCTATAACAGAAACACCAGCATGACGCCAAGCACGTAATAAATTTTAATCTCACAGGCTCTAATAAATTGGCAAACGCCTCAAGTGGAGGGGATTTTCCTCCTAAAATCAGACTGATTAAGGGACTAGCACCTTCAACTCAAATTTTCAAAAAAGGCTTCCCCTTTGCTCATATATTTACTACATAAAGAAAAACATGATTTAAGGTCCTCTGTAACCCAACAGACATCACAAAAACCAATTTTGGCGCCTTGCCCCAAAAGGAAAAGATAAGATTAGGGCACACCTACCCATCTCAGCCTGTTGAATCAAACTTCATCTCTTCGCCAAATTATACTACTATGAGATAGAGATACATTAGTTCCTCATGCTCTTTATGTCCGACTTTGGAGAATAACAGACCCAATCTTTCTGCCAATCGTCCAGCATATCAGACCTTAATAAAGATTTAATCTCTGAAAGGCCCACTTAACAGGAACATCAATCTCACACTCCTAGATGCATCTTTAGCAATTATAGAACCTAAAATACCGCGTGTCCTCCTAAAATATATAATAAGGATTTTCCAATACGATATGTAAACAAATGTGCCCAAACTATGATAATGAAGTTGCGATGCTCATTATAATACTTTTATGGGCACCTCGTTTGGTTACGAGCCGTTTGTGGAGAATACGCTTGTCTATCTTATATAAGTCGTGTTGCAATGCAATAAACCATTTGTACGATCCCCGAAATGCACTCTCGTTCGGTGCCCATTTCCATCCGGAACTTATACCAGCCTCAAGTCGGCAAAACAGACGGTTAGGAGTGTAACGAAAATACCAGAACACTTACCCTATCTGTGACGTTGCACTATAGTTGTGTAATCGTCCGTCAGGTGACAAGTAGGGCACAGTTACAATCGAAAATATCACGTTTTGTCGTGAATTTCAACACCAGTGCCTCGATTGTTTTTTGTTCCATAGATATTTTTCTACATTTTTGTAAGATTAAAGGCACTATCAGTGATTTGCTGAATCCGAAAATCGAAAAAATCATAAAAAAAATCAAGATTTTTGCATGTTTGTAACAAGTACAGGTATCCTAACATACCCTGCAAATGATAGGACCAGAGGCAACCTAATAAGGACATAATCAGAAGTTTTAGTCATTACTGTCCGTTCGGACTCTTACTATAACACGTAATTGAATGGAGATTCCTATCTTTGAACATCGCCGTTTTCTTCCTTTTCTGTAATTTCGTCAGTTGGAAAAAGTAACTTATGAGAATTCTACAGACTTATGCTTCACTTTTAAGCTATTCCTGCAAAATTAATAGATTTGGACTCTTTCGGATAAACACTGATAGTGTCTTTAACTTCACGTGAAAAGGTACTTTGTATTGTAATTTTAGGCACTGTTCGGCGACGCGAACGAACAACAAATTTTTTTGTAAACATGACCTCTGGTACAAGTTCCCGGATGGAAATGGGCACCACACGAGATGCATTTCGGGGATCGTGCAAATGGTCTATTCATTCATGCGGTGAAGTACTGAAGAGCAGTAGTAGCAATGGCAGTGCAACAAATTTCTTATAAGTTCTTGCAACCAAAACTGCACATCTGCATTAGACTCGGCTTCCAGTCTGTATAATAATAATTAAATTATAAATATAATAAATATCATACATACTAGTCTATACAGACTTAGCCTAGACTCAGCTTCCAGTCCGCCTGATATATCATTCGGACTGGGTTCGACGACCATTTCCCTCGTGGCGAAAGAGGACCTATCAGACAAAATTTTTGTATATTTATACAAATGCTGCAATACTTGCACCAACCTGTGCGATCTCCTTGTTATATTATTCTCACCTTTTGTATCTAAGCAAATCTCCACAGGAAATGTCATATATTTCACTCTATTTGTGAGCGCAAGTTGGCAAGCGAAACGATCAAGGTAGTTGTTCTTTGAAGCACTGACCTCTGTACAGGTCAGTGCTTTGAAGTACAGTTACGGCGGTCCGTTAAGTACGTATATCCTGTTTCTAAAATTGGAGAAAAAAAAGTTGGCGTAAATTGAAACCAGCATTTGAAAATTCTCAAGACTGGAATAATACCGAAAGGCATTGTGGGAAAAAGGGATGCGGCCCATAGCGATTGCGTGTTCACTTTTCCGTGTTTGCGAGCACCGAAGTACCCGACAAAAACGTTCAATTTTATCGCTAGGTTCTATAGGTTCAGACCCAATTACGATACATATTCAAAACAAAACATAGTAACGGACCCTCTGATGCAAAAATCTCCATAGAACCCCTTCGTTTTCCGGAGATATTTGAGATTTAGTTTCATTTGCATACATTCGCTATGACGGACTGATAAACGTTAATCTCTCGCGCAGTACTAATTTAGATAATATCTTTCGCAGTCAGCCTCACTGACATTTGTACAGCCCAATTTGGACAATTCATGAACAATTGTCAACATGAAAATAACAGACATTGACTTCTGGACACCACCAATAAGAGCGTTTAATAGGTATAAGAAAACAACAAAATAATCCCTTCAAATACATTGAAATCAAGGTAGCGCAATTTTAACAAAAAAAAGTGAATAACAATATTTTATTTTGACGGGATGAATTCAGTATTCTGCCTCCACATCCTTCAGCATGCAGTTTATTCCGTTGAGGCTGCCGAATTCATTGGGTTGTGGCAGAATACTAAATTCTTTCCATTTTGACAAAGTGGATATACGTTTGTGAATTGAAAACAACCACTTCAATAATGCTAATACCTGGCTCACCCTTAACAAAATGGAGCAGTCCAACATAATGTCATGCACTTTGCCCTACTGTGACCTGCTGCCTATCAACTAACAACAAAATGTCCGAAGATTGTTTTGATTTGTTGCTGCTCAAAAATTGCCAAATTTACGCACTCAGAAGTAAACAAAATCTAAACTGAAGGACTTATAACAGACCTGAGAGTCCATACTTTGTATCGCTGTCAAGATTTGGAAGGTAATGTATCAAAATGTTGGGTAAAATGAACTTTCTAAAGCGTGGGCCTCCCGCTAGTCTAAGTAAGTCGGCACTGCAATTCTAACATATTTCACTATATTTGCAGGTGCAAGTTGGCAAGTCACATGATCATTATTTACTTTGAATGGGTCAGTGACTTTGAAGTACAGTGTGCAGGTGCACTGACACTTAGTCCCAATAATTGGGACTTCACATGATGATTCTTTAAGAGTATGCCTTTAACAGTTTATGTGAAGTCCCAAAACACTACGTGTAACAGCTATGACATTTTTGTGTTGCCTTAAAATTTCGACCACTGACAACATTTCACCTCTAATTTTCATATAATCTTACCAGATTCCAATTCAATAAGCTTCACCTGTGCCTTCGCTAAACACTCTTCTAGCTTAAGCACCAGTAATATCCAATATTAAATGCGTGAATGGGTTAAAATAGAGACTTTTTCTCAGAAATAAGCGATGTTGTTAAAGTCTGTTTACCAAGATGGACGATGGTTGGCAGAATATGCCCAGTATGAAATAAGGTGTTTTCAGCCCGGTGAGCATGTTTATTCATCCCTTCAGTAGTCTCATTCTTTCTCGGATGTTGGATATTCAATACGAACTGGCTGGTCAAGGAAACAACCAACGTAACGTCACACATACATAATTTGAGGCATACACCCAAGGCGCTGTGTTCTAGTCAACATTACACCATGTGAAATACGTCATGTGTAACTTTTGGCATACAAGCTTTCGTTAAGTATCTGGCAATACAAAATTGGGACTTAGTCACCAGTCAGAATCTTGCATGTCTCGAAATTTCAGTAAATTTCACTTTCTAAAAGGGTTGATGAAGATATTTACGACTATCCTGTTGTTGCTAACACTCTAAGGAATACTTCCAAGGTGGAATCAGGTAATGTTTATTCGCATGAAGAGCAGGGTTTGCGCTAACTTCCGCTAAGTTGCGTTTTTGCACGCAGCGCACAATTTTTTTATGAAATCACACAAAAATTAAATTTTAAGTAAGTTTGGGGCGCAAATGAATGACCCGGGGTAAAGAAAGCATGGACACATGAATCATGACAATAATGTTGATGGCAAATTTAAAAAAAAGTATAGTATAAAGTTATTTTAGTTATTTTAAATCTTTTATCAAAAGGTTACCTATACGACGTGTATGCGTACTACATCCATAAAAGATCTCCTTTTCCACGTAGTGGATTCAGAGGAAAATCACTGGATTTTGGAAAAATCCCCCAGTTTTTCAAAATTAAGGGGGGTTCAGGGGCTTTGAGAACCCCTTGTTTTGAAAGTTACTGCTACCCCTGGTGAAGAGTGCAAATTATTGAAGAATGCGAGACAAAAATTTTGTCATATCAGTTACACGCTATTTTGGCATGACTCCTCCATTGATTAAGTAAAAATTTGGCATTATGATAATTGTACATATGGAGGAGTCATGCTCAGCAGGACTACACTGACACTGTGACTTTATAATAATCATGTATACATGCACATTATTTTCATATCAACAAAATATCAGGAGCATTTGGACATGAAACATTACTTATACAAACAAAAAATCACATGTCATATTCATGCAATGAAATACTATAAATGTAATTCCTTCACCTCAAAGATATTTTAACAGGCAAATCTTGACAATCTATGAACGATTATCAGCATGAAA
>JAMKCH010051223.1:0-10737 GCA_023653785.1 Ophioderma brevispina
TTAATCTATCGCAACAGAATGAAACATTTGAGCCCATTTTGAGAAGCATCTGGTGCCTTGTAAATTTTTTTTTTACCCCCATGATGACCTTGAACCCTTTTAAGCCAAGCCCAGATTAGACAACGACCAACTCATGATCTGAAAGTTGTGGGTTCAACCACTTCTTGCAATGTTGCTGTGCACGTGAACAAGGTACTTTATCTCGCCTGTCCGTCGACCATGCCTCATGATGGCCACCATTTCCATTTTGACGGCGTAACAGGGGGAACGAGTTTGTCTTCGGGTCACCCATTTAAAGAAAAAGTCAATACGAAGAACTCTTAACCTTATTACTCACTTACAATAATCACCCTGACATAATCCATTACCTTCCCCATGCCCTTGTTTTGAGGTCGGCTGATAACACGTTTCGTAAAGGCTGACTCAGAGATTTCGAAACCGTAATTTTTTGTGCGTATTAATTAAATTGGTCAACTAGAACTAAAAACAGTCACCTACAATGTCTAATTCCAAAGTTTAGATTGAATCTGATTATTTGGCTTTATTATAAACTTTATGTATCGCTAACAGGATAATGTTTATTCCCGGTCCAACAAAGTTTTTTGATTTTTATATGAAGGACCTCGACATTAGCTTGGCTATTTCGCATAGTATGACATGTGGACAAGCATAGGTAACTTTAAAAGAATGTTTTCATTTCGATATTATTTTGGCTTAATGTATCTATATTATTTTGTGCCAAGGTGCATTTACAAAAAACTATAAACAACGGTGCTTCTGACAAAAACATTTAGCAAAACTACCTTGTAACAAAATGCATGTTAGTAGCGCGGTGATCCTGGCACCAAATTACACAATACCCATTCAACTGGTGATCCGGCCACCAGACTGCACAAACGCAATTCAACTGGGTTTATCAACTGCACCATATTACAGATTACCATACGTTACTTCACGGATATTGGGGCATGCTGTGTTCAGTGCTCTGTATTAGATATCTAACGATTTCCGGGCAAATCCATTGGACGGAAATGAACTGCTAGTAACGTTGCCTTTTCGCGTCTTTTAAGGTATTCCGTTGTACTATTTTTAGGTACGAATACAAACAGTATGCTAAATTTCTCATGCAAGTTTAGACACACTTTTCGTTAATCTCTCTTTAGATATAAGATAGGCGGTATTCAAATTTGCTGTTCATCAGCACCGAACTATAATGAACAGCATAAACTATGACACGATATACAACTAGTTGCATGTATCGTCCAGCGTAATATGTCTTTAAACGCCCAGTATACCTGAACATACATCCTCCATACTGAAAGAGATCTAAAGCCAGTTTGCACCACATAGATGTGCAAATATCGTTCAAGTTCCAAAATTTTCGCATTCATTAGTGGCTGTGTTGATTAGTCGTGTTCCCACAGGGTCGGGTAGTACCAGGGAACGCAGTACACCGTGTGGTTCCTTTATATGCAGGAAAGAAAAATCTACATGTAATATTAAAATTACTACATTTATTTTGCAACAAACTTTTAGAATGACAGTGTGTCTCAGAAACAAATTATATTTGGATAAAAAATTTTAAACATACAGAAGCGTTGAGTTTAAAATCATTGTGACTCGTAAAGAACCATTTCACGCGGGTGATTAAGGTTGTTAATCGTATTAATTAATTAGTATAAGATTTATAAAGTACCTAAACGAAATAACAAAGCTCTGAACAGAGGCAATATATTAAGGGCCTAAGTCATGTACGATGACAAAAGGGCACTCACCAGCGGACAAAAAACGACAGGTGCTGTTTTCCCATAACCAATACTATCAATGCGTACGTGAAACCAAAGTTATGACAAATTGGTTCAAGCACCGAAAGGATATATTACAGGTACATTTCTGGTAAAATACCAAAAATTCCTACTTATCCAATGGAAAATTTGGAGTGGCAGTGAGCACTAAAGACAGTTTAGACGAAGGAATGTTCTAAATAGACACTAGAAGGGCCCAGTTTAAGTTCAAAGTCAGTCGGCTATTTCAGCATTGCTTCAATTGTTGAGGGTCAAAACGATATCTTTTAATAGTAAATTGAACAGACCACGAGTAATTCAAGAACCTTCAGGCAATAAATAAAAAGGTCATGGACCAATCTGAAGGATTTACAGGGAAAGTACCATTTCCGATGTTATTTCTGGCGTTTCAGTGTGCAACCTCAAGTCACTGAATAAACACTCCGGAGTGGTTGGTGACACAATATTACTGATTTGCACATAAAGAATATGTTTCCGGTCTTATTCATCAGGTGAGGGTAAGCATAAAAGCAAACAACGTGAGTGGTCATGTGGACTTGACTGATGATTCCAAATTGCAAAATGCCCCCCCCCCCCCACTTTGTCATTTTGGGTATTTTGATATAGGTAAGGGGGTAAATTACCAGGGGAAAATTTTCATCCGGGTTTTAAAAGTGTCTTGTGTTCGTGACTTTGAGCACTTTTTTTTGTTCTACATATTTCTTTACCCTATGTAATTTTACCAATTTTGGATGTGGACATGACGCGACAACCATTCTTAAGGTACGGTTCATACTTCCACTGCAAAGTAGTTACAATGCTTGCTTCAATGCCGAGATATCGATCATTTCTACTGCAACTTGAGCCAACCCACTGCAATAGAAGTTAAAACGAATTAACGTGGTGCAGTACTGCATTGCAGTAGGGACAGAGACTGCTATCCAGGCAATGCACAGCACTGAACCGCAGTGCAGTGGAAGCTAAAACGGCCCTCTATGTATATCGGTTCGCGCAAAGCTACGCGAAGACCCTAACACAATTGGGACGTTGCCCTACTAACGCGAATATTTTCAGGCCGTAACAAGAAAAACATCCCAATATTGATCTAGTGGTCGCAATTGTAAACAAAATCTAATTTAGTCTACTTAAAGGTGCTTTCAAGATTCAGCACTTTGTTTTTATGGTTCAATGCCAATCAAGTGTTTAGCGGTACGAGCAAAATTTAATATGACAGTCTCCCATACGCCGCTGTTTGTCTCTGTTAAAAGGACCGAAATAACCCAAGTACAATATTTTAATTTCTTGCATGGAAGTTCTAAATTGGGACATCATGTTAGGCACAATACAATAGCAAAGATAGTACAGTTCAGATGAGACAAAGATCTAAGCTCAACTTGTATTACTCCCTTATTAGTTGGTCCCGATATTTTTTACAAAAATACGCCTATATTTGAAAAATTGTTACCATTTGCTGGTAACTTTCTAACTTCATCAATTTTGAAGTTTTTTAAACATTTAAATAATTAAATAAGCTTTCCGATGGTTCCACATGTGTTAGATATATTGTAAATGGGAATGGATAATTCCTAGAGCTCTTCTAGTAGGAGTGGATTGCATGCATTGAGCAATATTTGAAAATCGTATGAGACTCATCAAAGCCTATTTTAAACCAAATCAAAACATATGGAGGTAAGCTTCGAGGCTAGGACAATAGTTTTATGGCCACCATGCACAACAGATTTTTTTTTTTTTTATTCATTTCATATTTATTCACTATACAATAACAAAAAAATAGATTCAAAAGGTGATACAAATCCAGACTAGAGTACGACGTCGGCAAAAACGGGACATTTCAGAGGCCATATCTCTGCAGGAATAAGAATGGCAAATACAAAAATACACAATATACAAAATAGATAGCACAAAAAAAACATTAAAAATTCAAGATATAAATATATAAAATTAAAATCGTTAAGAAATTGACCAGTCTTGGTCGTATTTTGCGTAAAAAATTGCATAAGAAGCCAGATTGCCCGTTGAATGAGATTGGTGGAGCTTGCTTCACATGATTTTGTGAGGTTATTGCCCAGCGAAACAGAGGTGAAAATATTGGGATATTGCACTATTATCATCAGAAAATTAAGCCTTGCTACAATTTCAATACAGATAATTCGGCAAATAAACTCTGTCTTGTAGGTCAAGATCAAACTTGAATATTTGTCACCTTGCGGTCGTGAGCGCTGCGGATATTTTGTTCGAACGGGATGGTAAGTTCGATGACAATGATCTTTCGACTTGTTTTTTTTTTTTTTTTAATGTTTTCACTTTTTTTTTTTTTTTTTTACGGTTAATGAGGACCAGGTCTGGTCTCTGTTGAGTTGTCAGATATCCGGAGGGACAGTGGTGCCCGCAACTTTGTTTTGTACCGGTAAGATCGCAATAAAAGGTCCACGCAGGATCAGCAATTTCGCGAAGAGTATCATGGCCGTAAGCAGAACAGAGTCATGACGCCATGTGTACCTGCCTTGCTGTAGAATGACCTGGCAGTGATTTAGCCATGATGAAAGCGTTTCATTTTTAAAACATAGACTACAGTTTGTTTCATCTTATTACCCCACGGTAAGATTATTTTTTGTGGGAGGGTGTCAAGGACCCAAAGAGTTGAGCAAAATTTATTAACCTTGGGCCATGTTGAAAATAAAAGATTTCCAGATATAATCAGCCTTTTCAAAGATGGAGTACACGTAACATGTCACCCTGGACAAACAAGATCTTTAAGTTGATTGATCCATGTTTCATGATTCTCATCTGGTAGATTTGATTGAACCCAGCTTTTATCATTTTATGAGAGGACATGGTGGTACTTCATTGAAAGTTCTTAAATTTACTTCTGCCATAACAAGTAACAGAAAACTCCTGGACATTCAGAGCTCTGGAAAGCTTGGAATCTAACCTTTATTAACGTTTTTACTGCCTTTGAGCCTTGATGACGTATAGGCAGCAGAATGGCTTCAGACAACCGTACAATTCATTAATATATTTAATGTCGGTTAAGTGAGGAATGTGAAGAATACCTGGTGTCGCTGATCTAGGCAACCCAATCCAATTTTTTAGGTATCTGTGAGCTATTGAGTCGAGAGCAAGAAGATTTGTTTTGTTATATGTCATGGACAGTGAGCAAGAAACCGGCATGAAGGGAGAAGGTAGTTTTTATACACCCTTACTGAAGCTTAAACTCCCTTTGACAAGAAGGTTGTCAATTCTATCAAGCCGGGTAGCAAGGTGGTCCCTGACATTATCAAACCACTTCTTCTTGCTTTCCAGAAAAACAGAGATGAGAACCGAGAAATTTATGCGGCTCATTTTCGATGGAATTGACATCATTACCAGACAAGTTAAACACAATAGATGTTGTTTACCACTTACAATAGACAATGATTTGCATTTAACATGGTTTGAGTTTAAGATTCATAGATTGAGTCCATGATGAAATTTCATTGAGAATTCTTGATGAGGTTTTGTATTATAGTTATCAGATTGAAGTCATCTTCAATTGGGGTGCGTAGATATTTAATACCATTTATCAAATAGCCAAACCCCTACATTTTCTGAAGTTTTCTAAGATGGGATTGAACCACTGCCAAGAAAATGATGGGAGAGAGTGGATCTCCTTGGGGGGAAAACACCCTTTTGAAAGATGAAAAGTGTGACTCCCAAACTTGAGTAAACAACTCTGCCTTGGAGTCTGGCATATAAATTTCGATGTAGCTTTTGACGCTGGTGGAAAATGAAACCTAGAAAGTGAGTGACTGATCAAATCGTGGTGAAAACCGAACCAACGCATCTGCGAGGTCAAGAGTTAGGTGACATGTCCGCTTATTTTTTGGCATGACAGATAATTTCATCAGGACTTGGTGTGTCAATCACTCGTTTATACCACGAATAAATGCTTTCTGAACAGAAGGGTCAATGAAATATTTTCAGTCAGATAGTCAGTTAATACATTCTAAGAAATCCATAGGTTCTGTGTGACACCAATTTCCACATAGCGGAACATGTTATACTGGTAGATGCTAGTGAGCAGGGACCGTGTTATAACTGACTCAATGGATACATGAATCTACAGTGCTATACAGCAGGTACAAGTGGAAAGGGTTACTGTTCCTTAAGTATTGTACACGCGTTTTCAACCTGACTTAGTAATGTTTTTCTTTACTCTAAAATAATACTTGAAATACATTTATTTGAACCCACGGCCATGTTTGGATTAGAACCTATGATACCTGACATTATAAATCGATGCTCTTATCCACTACACTTAGCGACGGAGGATGGTGGAGGTGCTGATTGTAATCCTAATAAGCTTTACGGAATAAAGCGATAATACTCTTTTGATATGATACCTGATGCAGTTGTATAAATTGAGCAGTTATACAGGTACGCTGAATAGCAATAGCATTTACAGTTATAACAGGTTCAAGCTATTGAATTGGTTTATTGTGTCTGTGTTGAAGTAAACATAAAACAGAAAAGCAAGCAAAAAATTAAATATATGTCATTGGCGACAACACTGACCTTTTCATTATGCTACGGTTTATCGTAATACTTCCACTGAACACATAATGTTTAGCAGAAGAGATACGCCAATGCTTTATTCAGATGCTTTTGGATGGCTCAAGCTCGCTGGAAAGACAGTTGTGATTGAATGTCGACAATGTTGCAAAATCGTCGGAAGTAGTGATACACATCGGAAACACTGTCATGATCTTTGACTCAGTAGGTTCTCCACAAGAGAACACATATCCTGTTCTGTTGTGTTTACCAACTTATTCCCGGCAAAGAATATTGTAATTATAAATCGTAGTTTGTCTGTAAAAACTCGTCTCATTTTAACCCGTAATGGAGTAATTAACGGTAATTGCGAGAAGAAAACAAACGGAAAAGTGTGATTTTTACGGCCAAAGCCCCGTTGAACTCTCTATTTTATGGCAAGTGACAGTTATTTGACGGGATTTATCGCTTTTTAATTGAGCTTGCTGCCGGGAATGTCCGGGTTTTTTTCAAAATTAGAGATTCCGGTCAGCAAAATTTCGGTGAAATGCCAGTAACATAGCAGCAATGGTCCGTATATCGGAGAATCACGTGGTTTTACCCCGTAAAAATGCAGTCTTTACCATAGTTTTCTTCTTCGCATCAGGGTAAATACGGGTTTTTTACATTGTACATTGTAGCGGAAAATTACTGAAGATGACGATTAAATATAAGGTTTTAGTAACATTTTTTGGTTTTCTAAATCTTTCACTTTTGTTATTAGCTTTTTCAAGTATTAAAAACTCCTTCTCACCTGTACCCATGTTTTATATAGGATAACAAGGCCTAATAAACAGGAGTATATGTTTTGCTTAATATATATATGTGAGGGTATCGTGAAACTCTGAGTAACGGTTGCCTTTCAGAGGTCTATACTTTGAAATTTTCATACGCCCTCCTGTATGGGATGAGCAATTTTAATTCCAAAGTAGTCACCTGTAAAACCCCTTGTATTGATAATAGATATATAATATTTATTATAGATAATGAGATATAGGATTAACTATATATAATATATATATATATATATATATATATATAACATCATAGGAAATACGTTTATTTACAGGTTGACTATTCTTGGAATTAAGTGCTCAATCCCATTTACAGGAGAGCGTAAAAATAAGTACAAAGTATAGACCTCTGCAAAAAGGCAACCGTTTACTCAGAGTTCACAGCCATACCTCACGTTACCGATCACTGGGTATCGATCTTCAGACGGATTGAAGATATCGGATACCCAGTGATCGTAAGTGAGGATATCCGTGAAAACTCAGGAAGAAACAGAGTAACGGTTGCCTTCCAGAGGTCTATACTTTGTAATTAATTAATTTATTATATATAATATATATAAAACGAGTCTTGGGTGGGCCCCAGGCACTGATGGAGAGCCCAGCATTTCTTGATGTGTATACTGACTATTATTGTTATGTTCACGGATTATATCCGACATAAGAGTTAAACTTTTGGCCTTTTTACGGCATGCGACTACACCCGACATTTGAGTCAACTGAGGATTCGTCGTGGGTTTCTGACAATATTGTCGAATCAGCATAAATGCTAGTTCTGAGAAGCGTTTTAAAGTTTGAGTTACTAGGAATGCGTGTAATTAAATGAAATAAAAGGGAAATGGCTATTTTAAGTGGGGTATGTTAAAGACTTGAATGGTTACTAACTGACGACAGTATTAAATACAAGGAAAACAACTGTTTTCTTATTCAAAATGGCCATGAATGTGGTTCGATGGTTTTCAAAACCCCAAATGTTTGATTTCGCTGTGCTCTAAGGAGTCGAATACGTATTCGACTGCATGAAAACCAGGTGATTTCTAATGTGGTATGGTGAGATTACTATAGCTACAGAGGTTGTTACTATTGTAAATGATGATGAGATGATGCCACGATGAGGCCGAACTGATGATGATGATGAGATGAAGATGGATGATGGATGATTGGAGATGATGATGATGATGATGATGAGGATGATGAGGATGAGGATGTTGAGGATGATGATGAGGATGATGAGGATGATGATGATGATGAGGATGATGATTGAGGATGATGAGGAGGAGGATGATGAGGAGGAGATGAGGAGGAGGATGAGGATGATGGATGATGATGATGGTGGATGATGTGGATGATGATTGATGATGATGATGGATGCATGAGGATGATGATGACGACGCGATGACGCGTCTAATGATGATGAAAACGATGACGATGTCTTTTGCATTGTGTTTATGATACAAACCATGCAAATGTATACAAACCGATTTCCATAAGCGGTTAAAGTGGAAAACATCACTGTGCATTCTCGTTCGTTGTAAAATATAGCGCAGACTTACCACGATGACCATCGAATCAGAATTACAACCTCTGACAAATTTGGCTCCTTAACATAAAATCTTCTACTTAGTCGCCAAAGTTTGAACTCATTGTTGCCAAAAAAAAAACAAATTTCAGAGTAAATAGTATATAAAAAAAAAATAATAAATAAGTATGAATGTGTGTAACCACACAAAAATATTGGCTAGACTGTTCAAAAAAGTGAGCTCAGACAAAATATTTAAAATGTAGCTGGAATGTTTCATAAACTCAAAAGATTTTGGAGGCTAAAAAGCTGAGTCCTATTCTGGTTTTCTTAAAATTCTCATACATAATATATAGTTCATATCGTGTTCAGTAAGTACACGCTTAACATATATACCAAACTTGAAACGATTAGAGTTTAATGCGAATAATCATAAAATCTCACATAATCTAAACAATTTCGAGGGCACTACGGTTATACAAACAAACTTCAAAGAAAATATCAATTGTTCATGAAGGCGAGTTTTTTTAATATGCATGTATATTAAGAAATTAAGGTTTGCATAGTTTATGGGCGAATAATGGGTCGAGGCTCGGAAATAAATAAAGGGCGAGGCGCAGCCGAGCCCATTTTTTTAAGTTTTCCGCGCCAAGGATTACATTAGGAAGCTCATAGACGATACTGCAACCCCTTTATTTCTATTCTATTACTAAAACATCTTGATTTAATAAGAAATGTATTTGCGACCCATTATTGCAGAATAAGGGCAGTAAACTGACAATCAGAATGCTACATTTTCAATATGCGGCAGCAGAGGTAATAGAATAGTAATTATTAGTTTGCAGATATCCAAGTTAACATCAAAGAAACTCAACTTCGCAATATGTTTAACAAGTCTATTTTGTAACACGGTTTACTAAGGGGTGGGTGGTAAACCCCCCGAGAACTCACTATTATAAAACATTCGATGATTCGATGTTGTATATACCGTGATAGCAATGGACCACCGTTTTCTACTGCTTCGAAAGAACAGAGTATGGCGTCACAATGACGTTCCAAAGTTACAAGTTGGCCAAAATGTGTCATTTCACAGACACACATGCCGAGTATTAAATGAAAAAAATGGTTATGCATAAAAAGGTAGGAATAGTGGATTTTCATGCGGGTTATGGCCCCAAATGATATGGAATGACGAGTTTGTAAATTAACATATAATTTTAGAGCCATACAGTGCACAATTTTAAACAAATGAACTGAATAACTAAAGGGTATGCAGTATCATTTATAGGCGAAAATGTTCGAGGTCGGTATGGCGACCATTATTTTTTATTTTTTCCCGCCGAGGGGGGATACATATGAGCCCATAGATGATACTACAAAACCTTTATTTCTATTCTATAACTAAAAAAAATACGATTTTATTTTGTTGTTTGTTTGTATAGGTTTTACGTTTCATATGCC
The DNA here is from genome assembly GCA_023653785.1 of Ophioderma brevispina. Classification (NCBI taxonomy): domain Eukaryota; kingdom Metazoa; phylum Echinodermata; class Ophiuroidea; order Amphilepidida; family Ophiodermatidae; genus Ophioderma; species Ophioderma brevispina. The sequence goes on from JAMKCH010051223.1 coordinate 10,146, forward strand.
TAGTTATGTGTATTTTGTTATGCTGATTAATGAAAAATAAATAAGAAAATGCGTTAGGAGCTCCTTTATTGCAGAATAATCGGCAGTAAACTGACCATCAGAATGCTACATTTTAAGAATGGGTATAGTAGAGGTAGTAGAACCACTACCAACAATCGACTTCGACGCTATCCCCGGTGAGGCTGCTACCGTCACATGTGTTTCGCCAAAAATTAGCAAAAGGATGTGAAATCCATATATGGAAGACTTACACGAAAAGTTTTAACGTTTTTGCGCACGGAGTGAAAGTTTACCTGGGGTGGTAACTCCTACCCTTGGTAAACGAGGGTAATGTCACTAGCCCCCCCCCCAATGATAAATTTGGTGTATTTGCTCTCTAAAGGTAACAGTGAAATTTCACTTCCCCCCAAAAAGCAGTTGAAACTCTTGTAAACCACTCAAAAATGAGTGGTCTGGTATTTAAAATGTGAATTTCCACTCAAAAGAGTGAAAAAACACTTCCAAAAAGTGATTCCACTCGTTTGAGGAGTTAAACGAAGGACAACACAAAAACGAGTGGAAATCACTCTTCTGGAGTGATTTTAACTCAAAA
>JAMKCH010051224.1:0-21262 GCA_023653785.1 Ophioderma brevispina
AATAAAGAATGTAACAAAATGGTAATGTTTGTTTTTAATATATGTAAATTGGTCCTTTCTATGAGAAGATATATAACATCAAAATGATTTGACATGTGTATGCTGTGGAAGCAGGGTCGCGGAAACATCATACTACTTTTTGACCGATTTTGACACATTTCGAAAACAATGATTTGCCCCTAATTTTCCAGACGATACACCGGAAATCATTTAGCTTGAACATGTGGCCTTCTTTATGCACCCAAATGTGGTATGAGTTCATTTGAAATTCCTCGGGGAAAGTGGGTTTCCTAGGGGGTTTCATGGCCCCCCCCCCCTTGGCACCAATGTGAGTGGAAAACACCTTAGGCACTTAAGTGTTATACCCAGGAATTCAAGCCAACAAATTGCAGGTTATGTTAGTTAGGTCAATGTCAGAAACACAAATACCAAAATACAAAGTTGATGATTTTTATGTTTGATCAGCAAATCGCTGCCTATCCCTTTAAGTGTTATACCATGCAAATCTAATGCCTGGCAGCTATTGCAAAGTGGAGCCTTCTATTTTCCACAAAACCCTCAATAATGAATAGTTCTGCTCAGCAAGCAACATGTCGAAGGTGTAGTATAGAACGATTTTTTTCATGAAGAGTGGAAATTTGCTATTTCCATGATTTCCAGAAGTTGTGCGTGTTCATTCATTTATCTATCAGTGACTTGATAGATCAGAAAAATTGAAAAATCATCAAAATCAGATTTTGCAAGTAATTGCATCATCGTTCAACAGATATGGGTGGTACTAAAAAAGTCTGGCTATTTTCCAAAATTTCATTGAGTATGATGGGTGGGTTTGTTAATTCTGAGCAAAAGCTCAGATCACGGTGCTGGCCTGCGTAGGCCACTGGCTTTCAATTTGCTCCATTTACAGACAAATAGAAAAATTCTAATTTTTTTGCAATGGATCAATCTTCAAATAAGATTACGCACACATACTATATTAGGTCACTAGTGCACCGGGGTGGAACGGCGGCATGGATCGGAAATGCACCTTAACTGCATTTAGTAGCAAGACGGAAAGTGGGCATTACGTTCACGTGCGGCCTGTTCCTGTCTTAACCCCCGGGGCATACATCGATATCTATTGTAGTCTAAGCACTATTTTTGAAGTGGTCCACTTGAGGTAATCTCCCTGACATGAGCAAATCGAGCTACTGTCCGCATGGTGGTTGGTTTACAGCAGAGCTCCTGAAGCACTATTTGGATTGGTTACTCAGAGGACTATATCATATTGTGTCCTATAATAAGCCACTTATATGGGGTTGCATCACAGGTGGTGTGCAAAGGGGTTCAAATGTGAAATGTTTGCTTACAATGGATTTATAAAGCCAAAAGTTGAACTCACATGGTGCATGGGAAGCTGCTGGGTTGTCACCAGGTAGAATTTTACCGTTGCTTCTCATTAAGGTGGGTGACCCGGTACCTGATCATGGTTTAATTTTATGTTTTCGCTCTATACTGTGTGGAAAGCATTATAACCAAAAACATCTTGTTATAAATTTTAATTAAAGACACTGGCATATTTGAAAAATAGTGCGCCCCCAAGATTGGTTTCAAAAATTGATATTTTGGCATGGTTGTAAATATTTTATATAGGCGGTTAGCCCTCACCTGAACTGACTAAGACCAAATCAGCTCCTGTATGGGTAAACAGAACAAATTTATAATTAACGTTGGCCGGCGACATTAATCAGCATTGACGACGGAAATGGCATTTAACCGAGAAAAACGCATGCCGTATGCATTTTTCCCGCGCTACAACCTGACTTCACCGCGTTGTGACCTTTGTGGTTTTAATATAATGAGAGATCTATGCTATTCATGTAATAATATAAATAAAAAAAATAAAAAGTTATGGAAAACTTAATAGTTAGCCTACAATACAAGAGGTGGCTTTAATTTTACTTAACGTCGTGATCTGCTAGTATGTTATTTTTATGTGTGAAATTTATTTCTTCCCAATGTGCATAAACTATCATTTGAGAGCAAATTGAAGAATTTTGTGAAAAGGTGGCCACCTGCCGCTTAATCAATCCAGCCTGTTTGGTAGTAGAAGCAAAGGTGTATCAAATGGGTCATAGGAAATTGTGGGTGTGCGATAGTGTGCGTCAACCACATTCGGGGACGTTTTTGTTCAGACCTCAACAGGGTCAAAAATGTTATGGTCTACATTCAGTGGGTAATGAACTTTTTTTGATACCAAAATATCAATTACATAGGGTAAAGTGGGAGACAAGGTTTGTTGACGTAGCACCCCCCATAAGGTGCATATATGATCCTGGGCCTCATTTTGTTTATGGTTCATGAGATATCCTCAAGAAAGGAGGTTCTTTCCAAATTCCAGTTGATGTGATGGTGCGTTTTGATGTATGAGCAAATGTGTATCACGCGGCCCCATAGGCCACTGTGTGTAATTCTGTCCGTTTACGGACAGGAAAAACAAAATAATCAATTTCTTCCGAGTCGATCAATTTGCACATAAGATTGGCCACACATACAATACCCGGGTAACCATTTCACATGAAATCTCAACTTTTTTTAGGTAAGTCGGGGACGAGGGTGTGGATCACCAAAATGCCCCTTTAGGAATCTGTCTTCTACCACACCTGAGTAAATTGGTGCAGAGGATCGTGTGAAATCAAAGACTCTATGAATGATCTGCAGGTGGCACTTGTTCAGTGAGCCGAACTGGGGTTGTTCGTCTAACTGTCGATCATCATCACCATTATCATAACGACCACATTCCCGTCTCATCAACCAGGTGAAAATACAGTTTAGCTCTTTTTTTTGTTTTTTTTTCGCAGTTGCCCATGGTCTCAGCAATCGTGATGAATTGGTTTTGGCCACTCGATACCAGGTGAATGTTTTAGTCCTGATTATTTTAACCCCAACTTGTTACTTTTTCTCTAGATTTGTTAGATAGATTTCAACCTTAGGTGCACATTAAAGGGACATTTTCCGAAAATGCAGCCCTATTATTTTTTTAAAAGTCCATTTTTTGTGTGTATAGGTGGACAGCACATAGTCGTGGCTTTGAATTGCCCACCAAGAAAATTATAGAATCCTCATGGTGCCTACCTTAAGGTCAATAAATGTTTACTAGCGATAGCGTATAACAATTATGAACACCTCAAATTATTTCATCCAGCCTTATGAATATGACCCAACAGTGGCATAATCCTTCTTCTGAGCAGCTAATTCTACTACTACAGTCCACCTACCCTACCCTACCCTTTGTTGAATAAACATATGATTTAGATTTTCTGTCACGCACATTATTCAAGCATGCCTCTCCTTTGGTTCAATCAAAACGCAGGCAAGTTCACAACTAAGTTTTTGGTATTCTTTTCCCACTTTTTGTCCCTTAAAAACTTCTCTGAAAAAATCTTGTAGGCCCAAGCTATTGCTCTACAACCAATCAGGTACAACAATTTGAAAGAAATTTGTATCCTCAAAATCGCCTTGTGCCCCTTTGAGCATTCACATCTTTTGTAATCTTTTTCTCTAATGTCAGTGATAAATTGCCCTGTTTTACTACGAAGGAAGTTTCAGTTGTAATGGTATGTTTGACCTGGTTATAGGTATAAAACTAAAAGGCCTACTTGGCAGTTGAAGTATATAAAGCTGATCGGAGACGGGCCCTCCATACATAAAATGAAGACTTACAGGATAGCTACCCATTGTGGTTCCTCCATAGTCACCAGCTCCCTCATCCCCGGCCTCATCCTCCTATGTGTGTGTTGCTTTTCACACCACAGTTCCTGTATAAAAACCCTAGCAATAAGTTGCATTAATTAGACACACATGCATTGTGTGCCAACCATAGAACTATACAGGAAGTTGAATCGCAGGGATTAGGGAAAGCCAGCCTGGAACCAATTTTCTCTTCTCTCACCTCAGCGCGCCTTGGTTGTTGCGTAAGCACTCTCGCGTTGTCGTCACTTTTGTTTGCGCAGCACACGCATATAAAACATCTGTGCGTCACCGTTATATTATCAGTGTTCATTTCCCCAGTTGTTTTCCATTTTCTGATCGGCCAGATTTTTTTCTTCTTTCTGCAATAATTAGGCGAAACCAATCGATAGAAGAACCCATGCCTCTAAAAAGATTCCGCATCCCAATGCACAAAAAGTCTGCAATGACCCCTGTTAATTTTCCTAGGAAAGAGATATTTTTAGTCTCGAGTAGACAGCATGTGGGCCATCCGTACTTAATCAGTTGCTGTGTTGTTTTCACTCGCTTAAATACGACCTAAGGTAAAAACTTGCTGTCTCATAAATGTTGCAACAAGGACTTTTCCAATACGATGGTACAATAAAACCAAATATTGGGGGGTGGGTGCCCAAAACTATAATAATGAAGTTTGTATGCTCATTATAATACTTTTTGGGCACCTCGATTTGGGTTACGCCGTTGGTGTGGAGAATCCGCTTGTCCTTCTTATATATGTCTTTGGTGCAACTAAGTTGTATGATGCAATAATGGAAAATGAGCCAATTTTGGGGGGGGGGACTGCCACTTAAACAGCATCACCCTCCACATCCAGCCTTAAACCCCAGCGTGCCAGTCTTTATCAAAGACTTAATGGGTACAACGGTGGAGGGCGCTCTTAACACACATCGGACAAGACTTTACTAAAGGCTTATAGCTGGTCAAGAATATTTAAATCTTATAAATGACATTATTGGAAATTACACCTGCTCTGCAGCGAGGTTATTCCACTAACCTCAACGGATTTTGACATCATAATTTTCCTTCTAATTATCATGAGGGTACTAATTTAAGATCCTTTTGAACAAGTTAAGAAGGTGATTTTACCAAATTACCGTTTGGAAATTCCCAATGCCCAATTCGAGCAAATCGTGTCCTAACCCCCTCACCACTACACTCATTTTTCACAAAGGGTGAAAATAAGTGGGAGTCAGGAGCCATTTGGATCCACTATCATCTAAAAAACAGCTCCTCGATCCGTCAACCAAAGACAACCAGGACCTAGTTAGTGTTTCTGGAAAAGTATCCCCATCCCCAAATTGTAAGCCTTTTGCTATTTGGGAGGTGAAACACGTGCATTTTTCAGTGATCCAGCACCGCTGTTTTATTCATAGTTCACTAGATATCCTTGAGAAAAGCTATTCACAAATTTTTGAGTTGATCCGATCTTGCGGCTTTGTGTTCTGAGCACTTGCTTGTTGCCCACGGTCCCCATAGGCACTGTGTTGTAATGTGGTGTCCGTTTTAACGGACAGAAAATACAAAATTTCTTACAGATCCGACCGAATCTGCACGTAGATGTACAGCATGGATTACTAAGTGCTACGGTGCAGATGAATGAATCTTAATTTTTTTTTCGGTAAGTCGGGGGGACTAGGCTGTGGATCACGAATGCCCATTTAAATTTCTCTTTAATTAACAACAGTTTCACTGCTTTCATAAAAGACTTTGCAAAGGTGGAGTCCACTATCATGGGAGTGTTAAGGGTGGCCCTGTAATAAAGCTTTCAACTTGATTAAGGCCTGAATCACAGATCCCATCTGTGAAGTTTAAGTCCAAAGATTTGCCGACCATCTGAATTTGCAGACTGAAAATGTACTTTAATAATTTAAAGCCCCACATAACACTCGTAAAATATGGTTGACCAAAATAAGGCAATTTTCACCCATAGATACAACCAATAATGAGAAAGTAGTAGCGTCCTTCAGCGGCCAATATTTTTTGAACCTGAGTACAGATATAAGACGTTAGTGGCTATTAGTGATTGGGCCACAACCTTTAAATACAGAGCGTTTATACATATCACATATTAACCGCCAACTTTGAGGACAAAATACCTCCTAGCTAAAACCACCTTTGTTTTACTCTGTGTAAACAATTCACTTGGCAGGATGAGTAAATTTTCATGAGTACCAGTATGAGTACAAGTCCTGTGAACACGATACCAGTATGAGTACAAGACTTGGGATGAGTATCGGAGCATGATATTTGATTCTGAGTAGGATATGAAATACTCCTGGCCTGAGTACTATTCCCAGGGCTGATGATGAGTCGAAACACAAATTGTACTTGTACTCTAGTATGAATACAGCTATTCATAGAGTACAGTAATACAATCTGGTAACATAACTTATCTCCTATAAACATGGTACATTCTGAAGTAGTTTGGAGTTTGTTCCTAAGGGTGCATGTTCATGAACCTAGCACCTTCATTTTTTGGTTTAAGGTTTATCTAATATCATGAAAAACTTAGTTCAAATTGTATGATTCGGACGGTTGCATTTTCATGTTATTACAAAGTTTTGTAGACATGGCCAATGTGTTGGAATTTTCTGGTCAAGAAGTTTGACAGACATAAATACCACACTTCAGGGCTGACTTTTAAGGAGAGCGAGAGCGATAGCTCCCCTACGCCTCTCCTTAAACATGTTTAGTGAGAGTGATTTACAGCTCCCTGGGAATCTGTTCTATCCATGGTTAGCAGTGGTATATGCCATGAACCGCTCCCCTCAAACCTCTCCCCGATGTGACAGGAGAGCTTTTTAATTAACGCGAGCACCACCTTATTGTAAAAGTCAGTCCCTGCAACTTGTGACTTCCATACTCCAAGTAGATCCATCTGCACATAACCAACAGTTTTCGAATCTCAATGTTTCACCTTATATAAAAAAGTAATATGCGGGTTGGCTATATGTGAATAGAATGCTCCTTTAGCCAAATAAATAATCGACGGGTGACACTAGTCGGAAGAAGTCACTACCTAACTGATATAGGCGACTGTGTTATAGGTGAACTTTTGCTGTGGCTAAGCCAAATTAACAACTTCTCATGTTGACACTTTCGAATACTGTAACAAAGAAAAAGAGTCAAGGGCACTGGTGTGGTCTTTTTCTTTTACTTTACAATCTGACTTGCCTCACAAACCCCCCCAAAATTTCAAAAACCAACACTGTAAGATATGGTATAAGATCACACATGTCACCCAAAATCATAATTGGATTGATAAATTTATATCAGGCTTGATCGTCGTTAACCTCCTAACAGCTCCACCTGGTTCATAACAGGATGTCTCCTTTTGGAGTAGCCTATCAAAATAAAACTTTCTACATCTGTTTGTACAGCAATAACAGCACAGAGCGCCCCCAATTTTTTCAAATTTTGAGATTTTTTTTGCACATTGCTTGGTAAGGCCAAGAAAAAAATGTTTTTATTATATTTATTTTTTAGGAGTACTTTTTCAGTCCTCTGGTTGGAAGTTCTTTTTTTTTGTGTGTGGTTTTTTTTACAAAGAAAAACAAGCTATGACCTATGCGATAGTTTCTTTCTTTTTTTTTAAATGTTGCGCCATGGGTGTTTTTGGAAATCAATACTGCCACTCCAATGTACTACTCCCTTCTGCTTTCAAAAGGCATAAAACAACTTCACACAATGAGTAAACCTATAGAGTCCATATACTTTTTATTTTTTATTTGTCCCAAATTTTTTGAGACACAATTAAAAAAGTACAGAGTATCGCCTAAATATGTAAAAAAAAAGTGTAAAAATCGCCCTCGCCGCATAACTCTGAGCTAAATTCAATTTTAAAAGCTATGCGCCGTGGAAGCGAACAAACTTTTTTTTATGGCTTAACTGGGCTCGTAAAACTACTGTGAATGGGAAAGCCTCGAATCATTCGATGTATCACAAAGAAGGAAGTTCTGCAATTAGGATAATAATATGCATAGTTTGGTCCCACATTGTGCCGCTTTTTTCCGGCCTGAAGGGGATAGAGGGGGAGCTTATTCAACTTCAGTTTATGATTAATACATTTATACATACTAAACCTTCTAAAATCTGCAAAAAAAAAGTTTTAAAAATGAGGGTGCACTTTATTTCCTCATCATTTTCTTCAGTACATGTCAGGTCAGGTTACCTTTGAGGGCCTGCTATTGGTATCTGGTAACCAGTACTACCTACTGTACAGGGCCCTGAGTCGTCGTCAGCTAACGACACACCCCTATTTGGGTTTCTACGGATCTGATGATGAGGGTAGGTGGTTACCCTGATAGATGAAAGAAGAGGATACCTACAAGGGCGTCATCTCTGGGAGAGCAATGACGGCCTGCCAGCACATGCGGCCTTGCATGTTGGTCATGGTTGCCCAAAGCTAAGGCCCACCGCCAAAACTGTGGATTGACGTCAGGAAGCGCATTCCTTCACTTATGTTTTGCTCATAAATTCCCTCACAACTGTACTTGCGAAGTGAGGTGAATCCAGCCACCCCGTTTACTGGGACAAAACAATTTAAAAACTTTTGGTTTAAAACTTTTTATTTTTTTTATTTTTTTTATTTTTTTTATAATAATTTTAACCCTATTAATATAACTAATCAACTTTAGCGGAGTGAATTTGTAAACAGCAGACACTATGGCTTGTATTCTGAAAAGGGAGACTAACTTTAGACTCAGTTTAAACCCTGGTTAGTCCTACACGATGGAACCTTTTTCCCTTCCAGCATACTCTAAAAAAAGTGCTGTAACGGGTGAGAAAATTTTTTTTATGGTGAGCCGGAATGGCCGGCCTGGGTATTTTCTCACCTTTTTTATATTTACTTTCACAGTATTTTGAAAGAAAAAAAGTCCACTCTCTTGTTAGGACTACGCCCTGGGTAACCAGACTCAAGTTGGACTCGCCTTTCAGAATTACCAGCCATAACATTCATTGTGCTGCTGGTCAAGATATGTGAGACACTGTGATACAAGCATATGCTCATAACCCTGAAACAAGTTCAGAAACCACTGAATATATGGAAACAAGCTTTTCCTTCTCCAAGGGTATCTTGTGAAGCCATAAATACACAAAAGGTGCTGGAATCAAGATGCCCTTTAGATAGTCAGAATAGCAATCTTCAGAAAAAATGAACATGGATGTGGATAGCAATCGTTGGTTCGCATAAAATACCTTTGGGCTCATTTAGTCCCCTCCTCATCACAAACTGGTTCCCCATCTCCCCACCGTATAACACTTCCTACTCTCCTCTGCCGGTGAACTGCTCGTGCAAACTAACCTCACACTACCATCCTCTGCAATTAAAGAAGAACAGAACTCATGTCACCTAATTAATCAACATTTTTGATACATTCCTAGAAAGTGGGGACCATTCCATCATGAACGTGGTCACCAAATCCACAAATATTGATAAACTGCCATTTGGTTAAACATGCCACCGATACAATAATTTTTTCTTTTAAATTATTGAAATATTTAATATGTTAGTCAAGTAATCATATCTTTCTCATTCCAAGTTTTTTAGAAGTCCCCTGGTTGAGATTTTGGAACTCCAAATTTTGGCAATTTTCGACTGGGCGCTGAGGCCAAACACAAGATTTTTTTTGTGGGGGGCCTAATGCTTTTCCCACATACTGAAAATGTAAATAGTTAATCTCAATGATGTCCTTCAATATATAAAATCACATTTTTCTAATAAAATTCTGGATACGTAAAGCAATATTCGCAACATTTTGTGAATAGTGCCTCCATTTTCAAAATGTATATTTTGCACAGTTACGTTTGTAATTGTTTATGAACGGAACCTGCGAACGAGAATGCGAAAAAAATGCGTATTTATCATCAAATAAGCGATTTTGTATGGAATTGGGATCTCAACTTTGGACTTATGGCAACCTGAAGCTGTTTAATGCATCGTCCATGATGGAATGTGCCACCAAATCGAGACAATAACCTCTAACGTGACTTGCATGAACCAATAAACAACTAATGGATGAGTGTATACCTAACATGGCGCTATTTCCCGGTCTGTCACTGGAAGGCGTTTCAAGCAGCCGTGAATTCATCGGGATCCCGAATCAATAATTATCTAATACAAAATTCCTTGTTTGTGACACATAGAATTTTTCGAGCTGAACCATTCACAAATATAGTATACTACCATTAACCCAGGCAGCCTGTAAACATCTCAAAATTTTTTTTGAAAAATTGGGGGCGCTCTCTTCAAAAAAATGTGCTAATATTGCTTTCACATAAGATTTTTCAACATCAAAATGGAAAATTTGTTTCATCTTTCACTTTGGCAAAAAAGCAGGTAATTGGACATGTCTTTAAATTAAGCTATGTGGAAACTAATAACCCTAACATGCCAACTACCACAAAATACCCACCACTAAGGCTAGAAAATGTGCTAAGTACCAAATCATGTGATTACGTCCTGCATCGACCATCATAATGGCACGAATTGACACCCTCGGGCTTCAGGGCACAGTGCCGCCCCGCCCCAGACCACTCTTACTGGGAAAATCAGCTCGACCTACTGGAAAGATGAGGGGAGGAGGGAAAAAGGAAAGGGAGAAGGGAAAAGGACGAAAAAAAAACAGGCGCAGGCGCCAGGATGAATGCAGTATGTCCCCCCCCCCCCTTAGAATTTCGAACCGACTGGAAAAATTGGGTCTACCCGTGAGCACATCGAGCCAGAAAAATTGGGCCGGGAAAAATCAGAAACTTCTTGAGTCTTGCCCCCTCGTTTACCATCCCCCATCTTACCCTTCCTTTTCCCCCCCCGCGGCAGGTGTTGGGTGGGTCAATATACATTCCCTACTTTCCCCTGTATAATGCCTGCAACTAGCCTGTGAACTGCCATCCACTAACCTCAGCAACACGAACAGTACACACAGCGAGTTAATTAATAGCCAGTTTTACAACACTGTCTCCCTGGGTCTCCCTTCTCACCCACATAAACATCAACTAAATCACCTGTAACTGGTGAACTCATTTACTAACTTCTAACTCCCCAATATCCTCGTTAAATTAAATTTTCTTGAAGTCAATCAATAGTTGTGTCATGCCAGAGTCTCTTCCTTTTTCACACATCAACTTTGCCTTCATCTAACTACAATTTGTTAGCTCTTGGCACACTGCTTCTGCTCAGCCACCAGAAATGAATTTTAAAAGGTGTGATGTGGGATTTGGTAGCACAAACTCACCACTAGTTTTAAATTAGAGAATGCAAAACTTAAGCCATTATCAATTGGCACAACTTGGGGGGGAGACTCAAGCTTGGGGTTAATTAAAGGTCCACTTGGCCCATCACTAAAATCCCATCCCCCGAACACCCCACGATTTTACCTACCAGAAAGTGGTCAAAATTTATGGTACGCAGAAGAAAGCTACTATTTTCCCTCATTTACCCTGTAACTCTTAAGGCAAAAGGATGTTTTTTGGTTTGGAAGTTATGAGCAAAAATTGTCACGTTCATTTCGGTCGACCAATATTAATTTTACCGTACTTTATGGTTCTCACAAAATCATGTTCTAGCTCTTCACATCAAAACGGATGGAAATATCGGCGAGAAACTTTACAGATGGGGTTTTAGGTGAGGGCCAATCTATCAAGTTTGAAAACTTCATATCCTTAAATCGGACCATCCCCCTTTAATGGTGATATAAGGGCCATATCGCAAAGTCGTAAATGGGTAGGTTCCCCAGGGGACCCCCATAGGATCCCTGGTGGGGTACCGGGGGGCATAGCCATCTTAGTGTAGTTCCAGAACCTCCTGGATTTTACAATCCTGAAGCTAACTAATTGTTTTTCAAGAGCAGCAAATTTCAAATAAATTTGTTTGGGGAATCATTAAATCCCTTTCTCTTTTCCCTTCCCTTTCTCTTCTTCCCTCTTTTTTTCTCTCCTTTCCCCTCTCTTCCCTCCTTTTCTTTTTTTCTCCTCTCCCTCCCCTTTTTTTCTTTCCCCTTTTTTTTGCTCATTGTTTGTGTCCAAGGGGGGGCACCTTTCCCCCCATCCCCCTCCTGTTACACCACACACTGAACTTAGTTTTTTTAGTTTTTACTACAAATCAAAGAACACCTTATTATATTGTCATACCGGGACACAAAATACAAAACCTTGCCACACCAAAAAAAAAAATAACATTTCTTGAACACTTAGATTGTTTACGCCTTTCATTGGTTCCTAGTGCCAGTGATATGGAACGATATCCACGTGTTACATTGCAAACGCATCAACAGATTCATGTAAGCACTGCTCGGCCAATCAAAGGTGCATACTAACAATGGACTGATCGATTTAAGCTTGATAGTTTAGTGGGATTAAAATCTAACCATAATTTTTTTTTGTTTTAAAAAGCATGAAAAAGGTATTGTTTTTAAGCCTCTGCGTGTGTCTAATCTAGTGTCATATCACACAGACTACAGTGCTATTTTGCAATAAACCATCACGTGCGCCTACTCCAAATAATGCTGGAAAATAAAATCAGTGTGTTAAGTATTACTTATTTATTCTGTAAATGATTCCACTTCTTAGAGACAAGCCCCTAAACCATTCTTTACAGAATAATATCAAATTGGCACTTCAGTCCATAAAGCATTTATGTGTAATATGGTTATTTTGTGTGCTCTAATTTTCCTTAATAATCACAAATGCAAAATCTCACAAAAACATACTATCAAGAGAGATGCCTTGCAAAAACAACTTATGTTTTTCCCCAAAAAATTAAAAACTTGAAGACTCAATAACTTAACAAAACTCCATTTTTACTTCATCAATTGCCATTTTGCCCTTGACTGAGACAGTGTCTGTTTAAATCATTGTTGGCCCTAGTGTCTGACTGCCCCTTTAATACACTGGTCTTTAGGTCGCCCTCTCCTCCTTATGTGTATATCATCCATGTCTGCTGCAAGTGAACCATTTGGGGGGACAAACCACCCATCCCTTTAATCCTTAAGGTATGTAGTGATTCCAACAATGCAATATTTTTTTCAATTGCTTGTTTGTCATGCACAGCGGCGTAATTTCTTTCTTTTGACATTGGGCAAATGGGGTTGGTGAAAATTTTATGAATGAAACAGGGTTTGCTGAAGATTTGCGTGTTAAAAAAAATGTAGTCCCTTCAGCCTTTAGGCTGCATATGAGGTTATTTTGGTCAAAATACCGCTAAGCATCAACATGGGGGATGAGTCCCGCATTGACTGAATTGGACTGTCCACTCTCACATCATATTGGGGGTATATATCCCATCCCCCTGGTTGACGCCTATGGGCATGCAAACTAAAGCCTACTTTTAAATCCATAAGCAATTGAGTTTTGTTGCAAACCCTCATGGGACCCGTTCTCCAAACTCATGGTAACCCTACAATGTATATTACTCCTGCGTAATGTCCTAAAACCATGACGTATAGAGGAAGGACCAAACACACTAGTTTCAAGCCCAATCACGTTGCCTGCCTTTTGTTATTAAATCCCCTTTTACACAGGCTTAAGATAAATGCGATAATCACCCTCTCAGCAGGAGGGCTCTGGCCTTCGCTTGAATGTGCTTTATTGGAACATCAATTTCCTATAAATTTTAATACCTACAGTATAGCTTAGAATTTATTAACTTTACTCCTTTCCCTTGGTTCAAAATATTAGAAACTAACGATGACGTCACTAGACGTTCATAAGGTAAAAAGTTGAAAATACTGCATATAGGAAGAAACATTGATATTTTGCAAAATTTCTTGGCTCCAAATTCATATTGTAAGCACTTAAACCTTGTTTCCATCATGTGGAGACATTATGACGTCATTTATGACAATGTTAGTATGTTGGTGCTCATTTTGGAATAAAGGAAAGAGTAGGACCTGCTATCTATTGCAACTAAAAATCAATGTCCGGTGTTATCCTGTGTCGGACTGGGCGTGTTGGTATTTCCTCCGGAAAGGGGGGGGGGGGGCGGGCAGTGGCGTAAATTTTCTTTTTTGACATTGGGGGATGGGTTGATAATTTAGGGATGAAAGGGGGTTTGCTGAATATCCATTACACCGCTAAAAAATTTTTGGCCATTTAAACTAATCCATTAAATATAATTGTAATTTGAACAAAATGCGCATGCCAAACGCGCGGAAATTTACCCATTTTTAAACTATTATTGGAAAATATGAAGTTATGTTGGGTCAAAAACATGTGAATGGGTATCAACATGGGGGGGGATGATCGTATTGACCATGACCATCCCCCCTCATCACATATTGGGGGGATATATCCCCCATCCCCCGGGATGTACGCCTGGGGGGGTGAGTTCCACACCCTATCATCACTATGGGATCACTCTTTACCTTTCATATACCCCCGTTAGTGTTTTTTAATGGAGGTGGGCATGAAACTAGCATAAATGTCAATTTGTACTTACATTAACTCAGTTGACACCCGGTTTTGGTTGGGCGAAAGAATAGAAAGAGCGTAGTGTAAAACAACCCCCCCCCCACCCTTCGAAAGACGAGGTAATTAATTTCTAGTTTATACATTTAATTAGGTAATAGAAGTATGACTTATCACATTCCAATATTTCAGATGAAACTGACATTGGAATCACTTCGCATGGGTAATCGACTAGCATAACACCACGCGTAACCAATTCATAACCGTAAGTTAAAATATTACAATTTGTGGGTTTTCGATGTACCATTACACGTGTTTGGGCGCGCTTGGGCGCCAGTTCAGAGGGTTTACATTGTTCCAAGGTACATGAACTTTCCATAACACCAGTTTTCCAAGAGTCCCCTGAAGTGATCGGAACATTTTTCATATTAAATTTTCACAAGAATTTTTAACAATTACGGGGTCCAAAATCACCCAACAATGCAAGCTTATTTTCTACATTCGTGCTCCACAAAGGAATAACGGATTTTTGATGGGTTTTTCGGTATTTTCTGACAAAAATTCCTCCTCTATTGGTGACTTGCCAAAAAAGATGGAAATTGAATGTACTGTGCATTTTCCAAAAACCCCTACAGTTCGGGGTC
Source organism: Ophioderma brevispina (assembly GCA_023653785.1). Taxonomy (NCBI): domain Eukaryota; kingdom Metazoa; phylum Echinodermata; class Ophiuroidea; order Amphilepidida; family Ophiodermatidae; genus Ophioderma; species Ophioderma brevispina. The sequence goes on from JAMKCH010051224.1 coordinate 14,817, forward strand.
CACAACATCCGTCAATTCAAAGTTTTGGTGGACAGCTTTTCACATCAGTCACCACATCGACCGCGGCAAAGCGATATAGATCACAAAGGTCCCTCACGGTCTATGCACATGAATACACCATCGGTGGCCTAGCTTTTGTCGAGATGAAGGTTAATCGATAATTAGGTAATTGGTGGTTTTCGCGTTGTTTGTCCTTCTTTCTATTAATGTCCATGGTCCTACATAACATACCTTTTATACCAATTACACAGTGCTAATTCGTCGGACAAATGGTCCTCAGGCATGACCATAGTATGCAAATAGATTCACTACTGAGTTTCGGGGCGGACCCTTGGTGATTAATTTTACCATATTCACCCTGAAAGGGTGTCCTCCCCTGACTACAATTAGGTATTTTCACAACTGAAAGTACGCATTAGCGTGTACGGTCTATTACAAAATAGCCCACCATTGTTTTTATTAAAAACTGCCCATGTAATTTCCATATAACATAAGGAAATTTTAATCATCATATTAGCAGAGTATTGAATAGGACTGTGCAATATGCTTATTGCTTCTATCCTAAACCATCAAAACCACATGTGTTCTCACAGTACTTGATGGCGTATATGCAAGTGCCAGTCTCTTATCCAGTAGGAACACAATAGACCACAAAAATCGAAGAAGCACCTTTTAATTGGCTACACAAGAGAGATATCCAGTAGTTTTTCCCACAATGCAAATGGAAGTTTTTGTACAGGTATTCATGTGAATCGTTAGAGATGAAACATTCTTAAAATGCATTTGTGATCAGTGCTGTCCAATTTACCCATGTTTCATCTCTATAACGATTCACATCAGTAGCTGTTCAAAACTGTCCCTTGGAAGCATGCATTGTGGGAAGCTATCTGAATCTCTCGTTGGCTAACCCAGCCTCTACCAAATGTGGATGACCTTTCCTACGTTCCTAACAGGGATTTCAATAGGCCTAGTTCCGTTGACTCATACACTGAGGTATGAGCACATAAGCAAGAGGTCAGGAAGTGCTGTGGTTTACATTGCCTTATTACGACACTAACAAGTTTAACAATTTTTCTATCTCACTATTACCTTAAACCTTACAGTGAGATATTTTTTCTATGTTTTTGGCAACCAACTTGAAATAAAGCAACCTGAAATGCACGAAAATTATATATCAAACCGCTCCTATTTCCATATACTGCAGCCCTAATTTTTGTTAAATTTATTTACTTCAATGGCTTTTTCAAGGGGAGATTCAATTTAACTCATTTTACTCATAAACTTCTACTGTTACTGCTATTTTGGTGGTGAACACCCTTCAGACCAGAAATAACCTTATGCACCCACAAGTTTAGACATCAAGGGAGCATGGAATTTTAAGGAGAATAGCTCACTAACCACATGAAACAAATTTGCTCTACTGATACTGAATTAGGACCCCCCCCCCCACACACCACACAGCCCCCCTTACACACCTCTGGAAACAAAAGTATACAAAAACTGGAAACAAAAAAGTTTGCTACCAAAGATAGTAACCCCCCGTCAGTAGCTTCACTGCATTTGGCAGAAGACTTTGGCCTAGATAAATGGAGAAAGGCCAATGCCCTAGCCAGCAATGGCATGGTAAGGACTTTATAAATCCCACATTTCTAAATCAGATCAGAAATGATTGGGGTTTCAAGATGTGCTATGTCCAATAGATGATTTAAGAAATACAGGGTGAATGCAGTATCCTTTATGTATTAGTTTTAAAGGGTCAGAATCAGGACTTTCCAGAAAAATGTGTCTTTGTTTCAGCATGCGTGGTAAGCCCGTTAGTCGCTTGCACCGACAACGGGCGAACCACGCCCTGAAACAACACATGATTTCTGATAATGTTCCTACTTTCTTATTCATTTATTGCATACACGTTCAGCGAAAAAGAAAGCTAAACCTTAAGATATGTTCAAATAATGCGTTTTCCATACATTTTCATGATACTTAGCTATGATTTAATTCCATTTTTTTTTTACAAATAAAACAACTTAATTGCCACACGTTTTGCTTCTTATGGTCGTTGTACAAGTCTAGACTTTATTGATAGGATCATTCACAATAGGGGGTACAAATAATGAGTCGAGCTTTTGAGAAAGGGCCCTTGATAATCGGATTTCAAGGTTCATAACTCAATTGAAATCAGAACAATCAATTAAGCTGGAACAGCTTTAAAAATTTAACGTGTTACCCTCAACGACTTGTGTTGAATTAGAGCAAGTAGTTTGTAATCACCACCCTGCAAGCATAACCTTCCTATTTAAGGAGTGTAACAGTCAGTGGTTTTTTTGACAATTTTGTTCGTTTTGTCGGTCCTGTGAACTTTGTGAAGACGATTTTGATGCTGAATCGTAATTATAGCAAGTCCCAGCAGACACCAATGATCGTTTTGTGAAAAGCAAAGGTAAGGTCGTAGAGCTTGAACTGTTTCTGTTTATATAACTCTCCTCTTTTGTAATACATTGATTATTTATCATATATGTGCCCAATCCGATCCGCGCTCATTATTGGTGGATTCCACCTTTGACAGTAAACATGTCATTCGTTGACACTACAGCTTTTAAATTTTGAATAAGTCCTGCTGGGAAAAAAAATATGGTCGCCCGGCGAGCATAGCGAGCCAGAAAAATTGGCGCGGGAAAAAATCAGGCAACTTCTTGAGTCTTGCCCCCTCGTTTACCATCCATCTTACTCCTTCCTTTTTCCCCCGAGGCAGGTGTTGGGGTCAATATACATTCCCTACTTTCACCTGTATCATGTCTGCAACTAGCCTGTGAACTGCAATTCCACTAACCTCAGGCAACACTATACATATACACAGCGATGATAATTAATAGCAATTTTACACACTCATGGTCTCCCTTCTCACCACATAAACATCAACTAAATCACCTGTAACTGGTGAAAACTCATTTACTAACGGCTAACTCCCCAATATCCTCGGTAATTAAATTTTCTTGAAGTCAATCAATAGTTGTCATGCCAGAGTCTCTTTCTTTCACACATCAAATTTGCCGTCATCTAATACAATTGTTAGCTCTGTTCACACTGCTCTGCTCAGCCACAAGAAAATGCATTTTTTTAAAGGTGTTGTGATGTGAGTGTGATGTGGCACACCATCTAGTGTAAAAGGAATGACAAACTTAAGCATTATCAAATGGCAACAAAACTTGGGGGGGGACTCAAACTTTTGGGGTTAATAAAGGTCCATGGTCTGATCGCTATAAGCCTCATCCCCAGAACCCCAGATTTTACCAGACAGTGTCCAACATTTCCGGTACACAGAAGAAAGCTAATACTTCTCTCTCATTTACCCTGTGAAACCTCTTCACAGGCAAAAGGGTTTTGATGTGGAAGTTATGAGCAAAAAATTCCAATTAATTCGGTGCCGACCAATATTAATTTTACACAGTACTTATGGTCTCACAAAATCACGTTTCTAGCTCTCACATCAAAAACGGATTGAAATATAGTGAGAAACTTTACGGATGGGGGTTTTAGGGTTGAAGGCCATTCAATCAAAGTGAAAACTTCTATCCTTAAATCGGACCATCCCCCTTTCAAGGGTAAGTGCCATATCGCAAAGTCGTAAATGGGTAGGTTCCAGGGGACCCCCATAGGATCCCTGGTGGGGGACAGGGGCAGAGCCATATAGTGGAGGTCCAGAACCTCCTGGATTTTACAATCCTAGAAGCTAAATAAATTGTTTTTCAGAGCACAATTTCACAATAAATTGTTGGAATCATTAAATCCTTTCTCTTTTCCCTTCCCTTTCTCTTCTTCCCTCTTTTTTCTCTTCTCCTTTCCCTTTCTCTTCCCCTCCTTTTCTTTTTCTCCTCTCCCTCCCTTTTTTCTTCCCATTTTTTGCTCATTGTTTGTGTCCAAGGGGGCACCTTCCCCCCCATCCCCTACTGGTTACACCACACTGAACTTAGTTTTTAGTTTTACTACAAATAAAGAACCACATTATTATATTGTCAATACAGGGAACAACAAAATGACAAAACCAGTGCCACACCAAAGAAAAAAAAATACAAACATTCTTGAACACTTGAGATTGTTTACATAATTTCATTGGTTCCTAGCCAAGTGATATGGAAATGATATCACGTGTTACAGTGCATTCGCATCAACACGATGCAACAAGCACTGCTTGGACCAATCAAAGGTGCATACTAACAATGGACTGATCGATTTAAGCTTGGATAGTTAGTGGGATAAAATCTACCATAATTTTTATTTTTGTTTTAAAAGAATGAAAAAAGTATTGTTTTTAGCCTCTGCCGTGTGTCTATCGTGTCATATCACACAGACTACAGTGCTATTTTAGCATAAAACAACTCGACTGTGCCTCCTACTCAAAATAATGCTGAAATAATAATAAGTGTGTTAAGTAGTACTTTATTCGGTAAATGATTCACTTCTTAGAGACAGCCCCTAAACATTCTTTACAGAATAAATATCAAATTGCACTTCATTCCATAAAGCATTTAATGTGTATATGTGTGTATTTGTGTGCTCTATTTCCTTAATATCACAAATGCAAAATCTCACAAAAACATACTATGCAGAAGTGCATTGAAAAACAACATTATGTTCAATTAACTTGAAGACTCAATAACTTAACAAAACTCCATTTTTATTTCATCAATTGCCATTTGCCTTGACTGAGACAAGTGTCTGTTTAAATCATTGTGGCCCCTAGTGTATGACTCCCATTGTAATGCAATCGTCTTTAGGTTTAATCTCATACCTTATGTATATCCAGCCATTCTGCTGCAAGTGAACCATTTGACAACCACCCATCCTTTATCCTTAAAGGTATGTAGTGATTCCAACATGCCATATTTTTTTTCAAATTGCTTGTTTGTCATGCACAGCGGCGTAAATTTCTTTTTGACATTGGGCCAATGGGGTTGGTGAAAATTTATGAATGAAACAGGGTTTGCTGAAGATTTGCGTGCTAAAAAAATGTAGCCATTCAGCCATTTAGGCTTGCCATATGAGGTTATTTGGTCAAAAATACATGCTCAGGCATCAACATGGGGGATGATCGCATTGATTATCCAATCTCATCATCATATTGGGGTATATATCCCATCCCCCGGGTTTGACGCCTATGGGCATGCAAACTAAAGCCTACTTTTAAATCCATAAGCAATTGAGTTTGTTGCACCCACCTGGGACCCGTTCTCCAAACTCATGTGTAACCCTACATTTATACTAACTCATGCGTATGTCCTACCATGGACGTAATAGAGGAAGGACCAACAACACACTAGTTTCAAAGACCCTATCACGTTGCCGCCTTTTGTTATTAAATCCCCATTTACCGGCTTAAGATAATGCGATAATCACCCTCTCAGCAGGAGGGCTGTCTGGCCTTCGATGAAATTTTCTTTATTGAACATCCAATTCCTATAAATTTAATACCTACAGTATAGCTTAGAATTTATTAACTTTACTCTTTCCATTGTATCAAAAATAGTAGAAACTAACGATGACGTCACTATGAAGTCATAAGGTAATTTAAAGTTAAAAATTACTGCATATCGGAAGAAACATTGATATTTTGCAAATTGACGCTCAAAATTAATATTGAACATTAAACCTTTTCCATCATGTAGAGACATTATGACGTCAGTAGACATGTTAGTATGTTGGTGCTCATTTGGAATCAAGAATAGGGAAACTGCTATCTATTGCAACTAAAAAAAAAAATCAAATGTCTGTGATATTCTGTCGTACTGTGCGTGTTGGTATATTTCCCTCACGGGAAAAGGGGGGGGGGGGCAGGGCGTAAAATCGTTTTGACATTGGGGATGGGGTTGATGAAAATTTATGATGAATGGGGTTGCTGAAAAGATCCATTACACGCTAAAAATTTTGCCATTTAGCAAGCGTAAAGATCATTAAATATAATTGTAATTTGAACAAAAATGCGCACAAAGCGCGCGGAAAATTTACCATTTGTTAAATATATGGGAAAATAGAGGTTATTTTGGTCAAAAACATGTGAATGGGTAACAACATTGGGGGGGATGTCGTATGACCATCCCCGCATCAAAATATGGGGGATATATCCCCCATCCCCCAGGGATTTACGCCTGGGGGGGTGATTGCCACACCTATCCATCACTTTGGGATCACTCGTACCTTTCCTATATCCCCGTAGTGTTTTTAATGGGGAGGGGCATGAAAACGTGGCTAAAATGTCAATTGGTAATACATAATCATTTGCACCGGGTTTTGGTTGGGCGAAAAGAATAGAAGAGAGCGGTAACACCCCCCCCCCCCCTTCGGACGACGAGGGTTAATTAATTATAATTTATACATTAATTTGTATAAAGTAGGACCTTAATCAGCATTCATATTCAGATGAAACTGACATTGGAATCAGCTCGACATGGTAT
>JAMKCH010051225.1:0-11371 GCA_023653785.1 Ophioderma brevispina
AACATGAAAGAAGTTCACCTTTGGAGGGGATTCTATCATCTCAATATACTAACACCTGTAGGTAATGTAAATAGTTTAGTTTTGGAAAAAGAGAGGTATTAGTCTTGGAAGGTCCACCATACTGCATTTTGGCCCTCCAATGGAAAATAGCTTACTGTGGAGACTTTCTTCGGTTATCCAGGACAATTTAAATCAGAATCAATACCTAATTATATTATTCCAACTAAAAAATTAGGATTGTCTCTCTGACTATGCCTTTTGTTATCCTTTGACATATGGGCTGATATTTGGCATGAAGGTAGGAGGGCAACACAGAGTTCACTAAGTACCAGCTAAATTTTGGGCTTGCTTTCATGAAATGGTAAAGGTGCAATTAAAAGTGTAATATTGCCTTTCACATAGGCAGGAGGCAAGTCATGTTTTTTCAAAACAAACATCACTAATTTTAAAATGTGAAATTACGAGACAATATTTAAAAGCTCGATTAAGTGAAGCTTAAATGAGTCCAAACAGCTACGTCTGTGTTTAATAAACTTGATCTATCCTCTAAATTTTGTGAAAAATCTCAAATAATCATTTAAAATGACTAGGCTTATCAAACGACAGCATTTAATCTGCTGGTGACTATGCCAAGAATTTGCCAATTTCTGACCTTCAGAAATATGTTATTCTGCAAATCCTTGAATCATGTGAGACCAGCATTCATGCTACTGTTAGGATTCTCCAATCCTTGTTTTAACCTTTACTATTTGGTTTTCACAAGGCGTACTGACTAAAGCCGAGATCGCCGGGGCCCCCTGTCAGTCCGCATACGCCCAGGCCGCTAACAAGATCTTGACGGTGAATGTACATGCAGCCGTCGCCGCAGCCTCAGCAAGATGGCCATGTAATCTCGCCAATGCATGGGTAGGATGCTTTTGTAGACGGGCATTGCTAAGGAGACTTATCAAACAGCGGCTTCAGTGTGATGCGCTAGGGGTCGCCCACCGGGATGGTGGCATTATGATTTAAAGGGGCAGTTTTAATGTGATGTCAGTTATGTGTAGGGTGGGAGTTATGACATTGAGAATTAAACATTTTTTAACCCTTATATCAGTTTTTGATGGACACTGCCAACTTCAACTATGTAAAAATAAATTCTTGGGGTTTGCTATGCCAAGACTGGCCTCTTGATTTGTCAAACGATCAACTGAAGGAAGGATTTGGGGGATAAGTATGTAATTTTTTGTGGAGAGGCAATTTAGCCAAAAGTAATATTTGAAACTGCCAACATGTGCCAACCTAATCATAAGTGTGTACCAACTTAAGCCTCTGAGCACTACTGCCTTTATTACAGTGCTGTGATTGGCTCATTGCCATAATATAATATGATCAAAATTCTGAGTAACCAATCAAAATAAGACCTTCTAATAATCTGTATGCACCTGATTGGCTATTTACATCTCACTTCACCCTATGAGTGACCAATCAAACCGGCTGTTAGAGGCCAGGGTGGGTTATTAGTCCAGGACCTGTTAGAACCCCGCTTACAATCACTCCGCAGAAGATTCTGAGACTGGATTTGAGTTGTTGGACCATACCTTTACGACTACACAGGGCTGTTGGAAACCGGATGCGAATTCCGAAAATCCAAGATGGCGCCGTTGCCATTTTAAAAATATAAATTTTAATTTGATAACATAAAGTATGTATGATACCTAGTGTAGGGGTTTGGGAGTACTGGGAATATTTGACCACCGTTTTTTCATTAGAGGTCTATGTTGCATGGTATGGATTTGGAATTCCAAGAGGGCCGCCGGCAGTCATATGAAAAGTACAACATTTTGGATGACTTAACCTAGTATTATGTTATACATCGTTTATGGGGTTTTTAGGTGCTGGAATTCATTTTTCTGAATCGGTTTTTATAATCAGCAGTTACATGTTACATGGGATGATTTGGATTCCAAGATGGCCGCCGGCTGTCATATGTTTATACACATTTTGAAAGATTCATCCTAGACTTAGGGTGAATACCTCGTGTATAGATGGTTGTAAGTGCAGGAAATCCATATTTAACACCATTTTTATGAGTAGATAACCAAAGTTAGGGTCAAGGAATTCATGAGCATTGAATACAATGCTAGACCATTTAGTTGTTGCAGCCATCTTGAATTTCAAAAAATGGCCAAATTAACTTACTTTTGCCGTATCTGGTCCCTGAAATTCGTAGAGGCAAAATTCTGGGTCTACACACGTTTTTAGGGTCAAAATATTCAAGGGACACCATTGATAACAATGCTGAAACCTATTCATTTGCGGCGGCAATCTTGAATTTCCAAAATGGACGCCAAAGAAATTGGATTATATTAACATTACATCTCCTTTGAGAGAGGGTGGTAGAAGCATGATTATGGTGTCTATAACCATGTTTACAAGGTTGGTCTTCCCATGTAAAAGGTTAAGGATTCCAAAAACGATCAAAGGTGACTTTACTGGGTTCTGTAGGTGTGGCAGCCACTGGTTGTTTGGTTGAAATTAATTCCCTCCTTTGGCGATAGGAGCCACCAAGTATAGAAATTATAGTGTCAAAATTGAACAAAAGTCATTAATTTGGTTTCATGTGAGTTGCGGAGTTGACATATTAGAAGTGCCTTTATGGCCAAAAAAGAGTAGTGACATGGTTGGTAATGAACAAATGTGGCAGTGACTGAGTTGGCAGTGTCATTGTTAATGACATGGTTGGTGGTGACACTTGTATTTAGCAATGTTCCTTTAAACGCTCTATGACGAAGCTGACAATATCGATAGCGCACGGTATTCAGTCCGTATGTAGACTAGTTTTGGCGTAAGTGGAAGATTTTTAGTGACATGGTTGGCTGATGGTGTAATAATGGCAGTGCATGTGATGGTGTCATAATTGGCAGTGACATAGCTGTGGGTCGCGTGGCAGGTCATTAATTGGAAGTGACATAGCTGATGTTGTCATAATGGCATGGTAATTTATGTAAGTGGAAAGGATTTTGTTGGTGACATAGTGTGATCACGCATCATCAGAGTCATCGCTGTCTTCGTTCCTCTGATGAAACAGGTGGAGAGTTCTGATCGTCTGCATCATCGTAATCCAAATCACTGTATCAAAGCTCTTCTTCATTTGCGAGAGCTTAAAAGAATCGGGCCATAACCCATAATGGTCTAAATGCCCAGATTTTTTAGATGCGTTTCACGAAACAGGGTAGTACAGGGTCACCACCAACATGTATTAACAATGACACTGCCAACTCTGTACACCGCACATTTGTTCATTACCACTATTGGGTTTGGCCATAAGTGTCTCTTCTAAATATGCTCACAAATCACCAACTCAATCACATGTACTCAATGAATGGCTTTTGTTAATTCTACACTAAAATTTCTCTACTGGTGCCTCCTATCTCCAATGGAGGAAATTAACCAAATCACCCAAAGGCTGCCACAAACAAAAGAACCCAGGGGTAAAAATGGTATAGATAGATACCAGAATAATGCTTCTCGTCTACCTCTATTCAAAGGCAATGTTGAAAATATATCCATTTTTCTTGGCGGCAATTTTGAAATCAAGATTGATGCCGCCACATGTAGGCCAGCATTGTTATCACATGTGTCATAGTCCTTGACCCTTAAAAAATTGGGTGTAGTCAGACACCAGAATTTTGCCTCTACGAATCTCAGGGACCAAATTATTATAGGCAAAGTAGTTAATGGTGGCTGCCATTTGAAGTCAAGAAGGCTGCAACAACTAAATGGTCTAGCATTGTTGTCAATGGTCTCATTGAATTTCCTGACCCAACTTTGGTTCTCTACTCATAAAATGGTGTCAAATATGATTTTCCTACACCTAACCACCATCTACAACGAGGTATCTATACTATAAAGATAGAAAACTCGCAATGTTGTTTTACCCTGGAGGCTGCCATGTTGACACGCGGGCGGCGCCATGTGACCGCCATGTTGGAAAAGTGTACCGCTGATTCAGGTGACCCCCTTCCCATCGTGTCTGCGATTGCTCGGGGTTTATTGTATTCAAACATGTATTCAAACGGCTGATAGATGATAATAGTTCTTGGAAATTGCCAAAAAACAAAGTGTGTGAACAGTAGTTAAGGCGTATTGAATTCCGGTGGGTGAGGAAAGAGTAAATACTAAATTAATTGAAAAGGGGGATACCTTCGTCCAGAGGTACGTAGTTATTATTCTATGTTCGTGGCCCTTAAATATGAATTTGCTCAGTGAGTTTGACTCTTTGATAATTGTATGTAAACTAATTTATTTCTTGCGTGATAAAAAGCGAAACAACATGGAGACCTCACCCCAACAAAATATTAAAGATTGATTTATTCACTATGTATTTTTTCAATAAATGTTCAAAATGCTCATAAACGTCTTTATTTGACGCAATAATCGGTGACCTTTCGTGTAGACGTAGTATTAGTGTTCTGGTAAGTGTTGACCTCGCTGCTATCGAGGGGCCTATAACACCTTTTGCAAGTTTATAACCATCGAGTTCAAACTATCTGGCAAAGCGCTATGATCGGCATGGTACCAGTCTAAGGTCGAACATGGTCTGGTATTACAATAATTACTACAGCAAATATTGGCGCAAAAACTTCACGATTAACTGTGTTACGCAAATTCAATTTCATTGTTTCAATATGTACATAGAAAGTCCTTGAAAAATACCCAAACATCGCGAAGTCCATTGAAGCAAAAACAAATTAATAAATTATTGTTATAAATCCTATCTGTCATTAACGGCTCATGTTACAGCAATGTTTGTACAACATGTTAGGGGCCTGGTATCTGGACAGAAGGTCGGCCTGGGCTATTGTATCCATAACTATTCCGCAGGCAAGGATTCGCAGGCAACAAACGAGTGACGTAGGATGGTAACTGTCTATTGGAAGCGAGCTTCATTTGGTCATTTTACTCAAAATCTCCACAAAAAATAAAGACACTAACAGAAAAAATCACCAGCAGCGAATAAAAAAGCACTCTTATGTTGATTTTATGCATTTTATTTAAGGTTGCAATTATTATTACAAAACTGAGTGTTACTCTATGGTTTGTACAAGGGTGAATGCACGTGATGCGGTGTATAAATGCGCAAGTAGTTTCATATGTGATTTTTGCCGAAAAAAGGACCATAGCTTGCCATGCAGAGATTTAACGTTTGACAATTTTGCCATGTTTCTTGGAAATTTGTAAATGTTGCCATGTTTTTTTGAAAAATTTTGGCTTCAGATTGAGGGAACTTGGAGAACTTTGACAAGAAAGCCATTTTTTGGTGAGGAGATGTTCAAAAAGGACCATGGCGGATTGATCCACTTTTACAAAAAAAATCCACTTTTTCGATCACCCCCAAAAAAAAACACATGCGGTCGGCACTGCCTTAAGCAAAGAGTAGGCCTATATTACAATGTTTAAAACTTGCCGTAAATTAAGAAAACAGATTTTCCGTAAATTTACGGAAAAAAAATCTGTTTTAGAAAACAATAAATAAAAAACAAAAAACATAAAAAATGTAAAAATGTTAATTTACGGAAATTATTTCAAAAATTTCTGGCAGCAATATTTACGGACTTTTTGTTTGTTGGTTCCGTAATTTTAAATTACGGAAAAATTCTGTTAAATACATGATTTTTTTCCATTAATCTGAGACCAAATTTCTGAAATATTATGGTCAAAGTTCCGTTAATTGACAGAAATTTCTGTGAAATTTATCCCTAAAAATTACGAAATTACTGCTGCCAGAAATTTCAGTAAATTACGGACATTTTTTTAACAGGTGACATTAGACCGATCAGGATGATGAGCTCATTACAGTTTGGTGTTTGAATTTTTTTTTCCCAAATTGCAGGCCTATTTGCCAATAAATAATGGCCGATTTCATCCACTTAAAGGTGGCGCAGGGCACGTAGCCCAGTTACATCTATAAGGAGCATTGTGGTTCGCAAAAAGCGCGGTCAGGGGGAAGTAAGCTCGGTCAAGGAAAAATTCCGCGTCCTGATTGGAGGTCACCCCACTGTTAAAATTTCCGTAAATAAGAAAACAGATTTTCCGTAAATTTACGGAAACTCTGTTTAGAAAACAATAAAAATAAAAAACAAAAAACATAAAAAATGTAATTTACGGAAAATATTAAAAAAAAATCTGGCAGCCAAAGTTTCCGGACTTTTTTTTTGTTCCGAATTTTAAATATACGGAAAATTCGTTAAAAGACCAAATTTTTTCCATAATTAGACCAAATTTCTGTAAAATTACTGTTAAAGTCCGTTAATTGACAGAAATCTGTAAATGTACCCTAAAAAGTCTGGAATTTCTTGCCAGAAAATTCCGTAAATTTACGGAAATTTTTTTAAACCGTGCCGTAGCGTCCAAAACGGTTTTTGCCTCAAAATTCCCGATTTTGCCCAAAATTTCTTCCAAGGCCCCCCGTATTTTCCCCCACTAAGTCACTCGTGGACCCTTTCTTCAGAACCCCAGCTAGTAACTGAGGGGGTCTTGGGGAGGGGGGTTCTTTGGCTGGCTCATTGGCAGTAAAATTGTTCCTGGCTGAATAGCACATTTTGAAGCAGCTTAAGGAATAGTGAAACATGAATTTGTAACAACGAAAAAGGCAACCCCGAAAAGAAGTCTGGTGCCGGTGTCGTCACTGCCAGAGGAACAGAACATGCAGAATGGCACCCGGAGCAGGGTAGGACTTACAGAATGCCACTGTCTCTTTAGCTCTGCGCAAATTCTTGATCTGTCGGGCCAAATATCCCGGGGGCACTCTCATCTTGGAAATTTGCTAATTTCTTTTAAAGAGGGTCTTGGACGTGAAAAATTTGGCAACATTTTATAAAAAGTATAGCGTTCTTTGGGTTAAGGATATCAAAAGTGTCGAAAAAAAGGAGTATTTGGATGATTGCATGGTAAATTTTCATAATACAGGGCCATGGGTGGTGACAATGATGCTGTGAAAACACCCATTAATATGCTAAAAACGTCAACTAAATGGGAACCCCCATCACCCTGGGTAACCCCTTGGACATGTATCAAAGATCCCATCTATTGTGTTGGCCTCTCGGCGCCTAGAGATGGCCCAGTGGAGGCAGCAGTTCTAGGGAGAGAAAAAAGTGTTCGGGGGGCAATCAAGCCCGGTCAGGGGAAAACCTTCGTCCGACTGATTTTCTGATTTCCCATCAAAATTTCTGATTGTACCGGACCTCGACTTCTTCCAAGAGAGATCCTGAGTTCCCCTTTTCTATGAACACAGTTGAGTAGCCCTTATCCTCCGACCACAGATACGACACTGGTGGTTGTTTGGGAGTGCATGCGAGTTCCTTGGCTGCACAGAAATGTTTGCCTAATGTTCACTTGGCATTCATAAGCCTCATGTTGAGATGGGGGCTAAAACTCGACACTCTTGACTTTAACCAAATTGAGGCATACTAAGGCAAATAAATAATGCGAAAAGTTGGAGAAAATATTGATGTCTGGTGAAGTTTTGCATTATCGAGACTGATCAAACGTTTATGACAGCTCCCATTCAAATCAGCTAGAGGTTGCTACGCGCGAAGCGCGGGCACCGCTTTAGTTACACATAATTCTAGGATGAGTCTTCAAAAATGTGTACTTTACGTATGACAGCCGGCGGCCATCTGTGGATTCCAAATCCATACCATGGAACATGGAGCTTCTAATGGATAAAAATGATGTCAGAAATGAATTCCCAGCACCTATAAAAAAACCCTATATAAAATTGTTATTAAACGATTCATTTAAACATAAACTAGGTTAAGTCATTCAAAATGGTACTTTTCCATATGACTGCCGGCGGCCATCCTGGAATTCCAAATCCGACCATGTAACATGGACCTCTAATGTAAAAAACGATGTTCAGAAAATGAATTCCCAGCCACCCCAAAACCCCTAAAACGAGGAAGACACATACTTAAGTATCAAAATTAAAATTTATTTTTAAAATGGCTACCGGCGGCCATCATGGATTTATGGAAATTCGCAGACGGTTCGAAAAAGAACCTGTTTGATTCTTAAAGGTAAATGGTCCAACAACTCAAATGGTTATCAGAATCTCTTGCGGATGAATTGTAAGCGGGGTTCTAAGCAGGTCCAGGGACTAAAATACAAAAGATGCTTGGTATTGATTTGCAAGAGTACGGAATCTATATTTAGAGATGAGATGAATGTTAAACTCTATATGCCCCATCTGTTTCTAGCCTATGATCTCCCGGGAGATCTAGTGAAGGAATAATGGAATCTGGAGGGGAAGGAGAAAAAGTCATAAATTCGGGTCGGTCTGAACCAGGGTCCTCATGACCGGGGTACTTGCTATGGCGGTTGTAGTGGCCCACCAGTGATTTTATGCCCATATTGAGTCTTTGTTTGATGATGCAAGCGCTACAACGGGAGTTAGTGCATTTTCTCACCAAGGGTGGAGGTCTTTTTGTGTTTGTTGCATAGTCTGTAGTATTTGCTATTGTAGAAGTTTGACCCATCCCCATCCTCAATTCCCTCTCTGTTTTGTCTTTCTCATAGCTTGTTCAGGAGACGGCGCTCGGGCCCTCACGTCAGACACAGATTCACAAGCACAGAATCCAGGAGCGATATACAAGCACCCCATATGGAGAGAACAGTGGGAATTGGCGACTCAAGACAGCCTTCATTTCAGTAAGTGCCGGGTACTACGGAATGGTTTATGGCTTAGGTATCAGGTTTACACGTAGACGTCATTTCAGGAGCAACTTATTTTTTAAATTTAGGGAAAAGTTTTAATTTTATGAAAGTAAATTTGTAGAAGGATTCCTTTACAAAGATATGGAGAGTGAAAGGTTGGGATTTGCAAAACATGAGTTAAATTTCAAAAAAAAATAGAGCACTGAAATATTTGTGACTTTTAAAAAAAAAACCCACACAAAACAAAGGCATTTTTTGTAATGTCGGTTCACACTATCAAAACTTAAACATAACGTTATACACGATAAAGTGTGCATGCTTGTGTGCTTACAAGCAGAATTTTTTAAATATTTAACTTCTAATTTTAATCAACTCATTGATATGAGGCTAGTAAAAGTTTCAGTTGCTCCATTTACTGTTGTGCTTGACTTCTTGCTTGAATATTTATGATTAGCCAAAGAATAAATTGAGTCTGTTGCCCTCAAAAGCTTAAGGAGGTAAACCTTATGGGTTGTTGAAATGCCCAATTTAGGGGCAGTAGGAGGTGGTAGTTATGAAATTTGAGATAGTTTGTTGTCCTTTTTACCCATCAATTCAATTGGATTTTTACTTGCGAAGGGTGTGATTCTTAAGGATGTTCCCGAATTTCAGGATTTGTTATATTCAAAATTTCTGCAACTTCATGTAGCCGATTCTAGCATTTTAGGTCGAATTTTACACCCTGTTTTTCAGGATTTTTTACCAAATCAGGATTTTTTCGGCATAACGCCCATCACACCATGAAATTGAACTTGACAGATGAGCCCAATTAAAAAAGCACAATTGAGGTGCTTCCACTCAGTAAATACAAGAAAAAATGCAAGTATGTAGGTCAATGGTGCTCTATGGGTCAATGCTGCTGTGGAATGGAAGCCTCATTGGTTAGACTGTGCATTGGGTAACTAGCCTGCATTGGTTTAGCTGCCATTGGATAAATATCCTGCATGGTTAGCCTCGTGCATTGGAAAAATAGCCTGCATTGGTTAGCCGTTGCATGGATAACTATCCTGCATTGGTTAGCTGTGGGCATGATAACTAGCCTGCCATGGTTAGCTGTGCTTGGATAACTAGTCTGCATTGTTAGCCTGTTACATTGGATAACCTATCGCATTGGTTAGCCTCTGCATTGAATACTATCCTGCAATTGGTTAGCCTGTTGCATTGGGTGTAATAGCCTACATTGTTTAGCCTGTTGCATTGGGAACTAGCATATGCATTGGTTAGCCTGTGCATTGGATTACAAGCCTGCATTGGTTAGCTTGTGAATGAATAACTATCCTGCAGGTTAGCCTGTGAGTGGATACTAGCTGCATTGGTTAGACTGGGCATGGAATAATATCCGGCAGTTTTGGTAGCCCCCCCCCCTCCCCTGTGCATTGGTAACTAGTCTGCATTGGTTGATGTGCATTGGAATAACTAGCGATGAGTTAGCCGGTGATTTGATTGAATAACTATCCTGCATTGGTTAGCCTGTCCATGGGTAACTAGCCTACATGGTTAGCCTGGGAATTGGGTAACTAGCCTGCATTGGTTAGCCTGTGCATGGGATAATAGCTGCATTGGTAGCTGTGCTGCATTGAAATAAACTATCCTGCATTGGGGAGCTGTGTGCATTGGGTAACTAGCCTGCATTGGTGATAGCTTGTTGGCATTGAATCAAACTATCCTGGCATTGGTTAGCTGTGACATTGGATAACTAGTCTGCATTGGTTAGCATGTGCATTGGATAACTAGCCTGCATTGGTTAGCATGTGCATTGGATAAAACGAGCCTGTATTGGTTAGCCTGTGCATTGAATAACTATCCTGCATTGGTTAGCATGTGATTGGATGGATAAACTTAGCCCTGCATGGTTAGCCTGTGCATTGAATAACTCTCCTGCCTGGTAGCCTTCATTGGGTAACTAGCCAACCATTGGTTAGCCTGTCATTGGGTAACTAGCCTGCATTGGTTAGCCATGGTGCATTGGGTAACTAGCCTTGCTCTGTTCCATACAGGGTAATTGTTCCTACATGTGTAGGATAAAGAGAAGTAAAGTTGGAGAGTTGAGTTATTACCATATTATACTCCAGCTAGACTATAGCTAGCAGTTTCAGACTCCATGTTTTCTCATCATTAGATAAAAGCCCAGTGACCCACATTTACTGCTCGACCTCTCTAAGCCTTTCTAATATTTATGTAGTATTGCAATACCCAGATGCAATGGGTCACCTCGCAAGTTCATATGCCCAGTGTGTGGAGGTCAGTAAACTTTGCCAGGACAAATGAGGCGATGATGGTGCTTTGTAGCTGTATATCTCCCCAGACAAGTAAGTGATGGTTCTGGCTGTCAGAGTGGAATTTAATGGAGCTGGTCAAGAGTGAAGTACAAAAACAGAAGAAAGTACACAAACGAGTTCACAATGCCATACCAGTAGGCATATACCTCTTTGTCTTTGAAGAGTAGTGGAGCGGCTCTGGATGCAAAGATTGTCCGACAACACCCCCCCCTCGGTAACAACAAAAACGCAACCACTTGTATTTGAACGATATAAGACATAATTTTAAAATGATGGTTGTGGTTAAAAAATTTGGCTGGTGGCAGGGTGTTTTTTGGGTTTAAAAAAATCTGTTTTGCAGCTAAAAACTTAAAACA
>JAMKCH010051227.1:0-11141 GCA_023653785.1 Ophioderma brevispina
AGATGGCTATTATAATATTTCTTGGTGTAAAATTGTTTTAGTGAGCAATGCAAGTCCAGTAATTTCAAACTATTTTAATGCCATTTGTATTTTGCTGGAGATGTGGTGTCCCTTAACACAAGTGTGCCTATGAGATCATCGCCTATTTAAATATGAATTATGCGTAAAACGGCAATCAATTATCAATTACCTTTATATGCGCTTTATGTTTTACCGGTGCCCATATATTTTTGTAAAAAATGAATTATGCGGTTGCGTTAAAACGGCATAAGTTATTCTTTCTATGTCACTCTAAGGAGATCCCGAATTTTTGAGCTGGAACGGTGTCTTTAAAGCTTTTAAATCTTTTAAGCTTTAAATAATAATATACAATTGGTTTGTTTTGAGGGTATTTGAGGTTGCTTGAAGTCGTCAGTAATATGTTTCGGATTAAAGAATAACGCCTCAAATTGTTGGTCATGTTGATTTTTTTTAAACGGAAATGAGTTGGTAGTAGGTTAACTGAAGATGGTAATGTGAGAAAAAAAATTAATAAGGAAACAATTTTTGTGAAAAATGTCGGGATTCCGACATTTCTGACGTTAATAGTCAAATCAAAAGGCAGTTCTATATAAGTTAATTAACAAGGCTTTAACGTCCATTGCACGAAAAAGCACTTGATATTTGGTTGCTATGACGCAAAACTAGAATCAGAGACGCAAAAGGCATTTAAAAAATTCGAAAAAAAGATCGAGTGGCTGTAACAATCTCGCGACTTAGATAGGACTATAGACATTGATATGGAGTCGGGGTGGGGTTTAATAAAACCTCGGATATTTAAATATGAACGTATATATAAATGAGATGGATAATAATGATTCAACCACAATATAAATAGGTAATGAGTCTACGCATAGTCAAACTAATCACTTATTATACCAGTTGAAATAGTTGCAGGCCACTAGCTAGGCACTCATTTCTTTTGACCTCCGCACAGTTCGGTTATAAGTACCACTGATTACTCGAGCTATTGCCAGAAGCCATACGTGACAATAAAGAATCCTGCATCAAATGTAGCTGATTTCAACACAAAAACTCTGTAAACTTCAAATAATTCAAGGTAAGGCAGTTAATTTCTTATCTGCTATTTGTAGAAAATAGATTTCCTTTTTGTATTGGTAATCTATATATCGGGTTCTGCATGTGGAGGTGAAGGGTAAGTCTTGGCGGTTCGACCCGGATTCGTGAAAGGAATAAGTCCCACCCAGAGCATGGTCGGTGCCAGCCCTAACCGGAAAAAGGCATGAAAGTAATAGGCCTGTATGAAGGGCGAACCCACACTCAGCTCAGAAGAGACAGGTGCTCGCGGAACAGGTGCAGGAAGACCAGCACTAGCTACCGCAGCGGCCGTACCCGCAGGAGAGGCCTGAGCCGAACTAGTCAGCTGGGGTGGTATGCGGAGGCAGCCCAGCGGAGCGCCACTCGCGACCCCAAGCCCCGAAGGCCCGGAGCAGCAGGCGCGTCTGCTGGAGGAGGCACTGACATGAATAGCAAGCTAGTCATGCGGGGTGTAGCGAGAGAAGCAAAAATGGGGCGTCCCGCCAAGGATCCGAAGCCAAGCCCCCAGGGTTTGCCGAAAAATACCCCGAAGTAATGGTACCGTGGTCGCGGTCGAAGGGCCGAAGACACCGGGACCCGCAGCCCGTTAGTGGGACATCAACGGGAGGCTCAGCACGGGCGACCAGGGCACCACCACCACCACACCACCGGAAGCCCGCAGCCGCAATCCCCCTGGGGGATTGGCCGCGGCAGACGCGCCGCCTGCACCGGAGCAGCCCCGAGGGCGGAACCAGGCGAGCCAGCGGCCGAGGAGGCGCAGAGGAGGCGGCCCGAAGCCACCCCATCAGCGCTTCGCGAAGTAGCCGAAGCTCCCACCTTGGGAGCACCAAAGCAGCGCGGCTGGACGTGAAGCACCAGGACCGGTAGGCCCGACTTACCACCCCCCTCCCCGTGTACGAACGCGAGCGGGTACCATGTTCGATGGTTTGCCCATTGAACATCCGGACAGTCCAAGACAAAAAGAGGCGCAACGGTCGCGTGACGGCACATTTGCCTGTGCTCGACACAAAGGGGATGGGGATAAATGCATGAATGGAAGGGGGGACAGCGAAGGCAATTATGCGCCATGACGGGGTGAGCCTGAGTTGCTAGATGGAAAGGTGCGCAAAAAACCGTACAGAAAATAACAAGCGTTGCCGTGGAGGTCTCCCGGTACGCAACGGAAAGGGACACCCAAAACCAACCGGTAACTGAGCACGAAACGTTAAAGAAATTTTCCAAACACAGTTATCACATATTTATTAAGTATACCAAAAGCATATAATAAATAATACAACACACTAGACAGAAATTGTTAGCGAGCAAGCTAACAAGAAAACATAACAAACTACATCATTATAGTCAAAGCAGTCAAAGCAGCAACACGTGCGTCAAGCTGCCTTTGTTTACATTATTCCCGATACACAGATCACATGAACGCAATGGCGGCAAAAAAAGGATACCAAAACAAGAGCCTCCGACGGCGTAACGTCTCCGTTATTACGTCCGATGAGCGTATAAATCCAGATTCATCCAGTATATATACCAGATAGATATGGTATAGTAGTAGGATATTTTCCGATGAGACGACAAACTAGTCCAGTATCAAAATCTCAGTTAAATTTGGCTGCACTGAGACAGAGGATGCGGTAAACGCGTCCGTTCGGACTGGCAGGCCCAACGAATGAGGAAGAGTATGGTCGGACAGGGTGGACCTGGGGTCACTGGTCGAGACCATTTCATCTTTTAGGGTGCTAAAATAGGTATTTGGGGACTTCCACTTCTCAGAAGGGACATGCATATGTTTCAGTAACATTGGTGTAAAGGAAATCAGTTAGTGTAATGATTTTGGTACTACCCATGCAACCTCTGTGTGAAGAAGCAGACATTTTAAGTATTTTTTAACAATAACATCGAATGACAACCACATACCTTGACCCGTTGTCCGGAAACACTAACAAAACCAAGGAGGTAGAGTGTTCTTCCCACAATGCATTTCTTCCAATAAAATTTTGGGCACTGCTTTTCACATGAATTTATAGTGACAAAAAGTTATTAAAGTGCATGATTGATGAGTTCTGTTCATTTAGGTACTTTTTGTCAGTATAAATTGCATGTGACAACCATTGCACAAAATGGCATTGGAGCACTAGACATCCTTGTTAAAAAACATACTCCTCGTAAGTAATTTCTAAGCAGCCCTTGTCAAAAATGTCATTCATTTCCGAGGAAGGAACAGCACTTTCCACAATCACCTCATATGATCCTTCTGACCTCTTATTCCTGATCACCATTCCTCAAGGACCAATCTAAGCAACTGTGCTCAATACCTACGCCATTTCTTAGATGCAGCAGTATTTCAATAAAATGACCGCAAATGACCTTTGACCTAAATTTTTTACCACACCTTTATGTCCCTTATCATTGGTCATCCCCACCAAGTTTAATAGATTAGTTTACACGAAATAAGAAAATCGACCAAGTTAGACACTTGCTATCAAATCTGAACCTTGAATTCCCCAACCTGCTGATCATTCATGCCACGTTTCATAAAAATCACAACGCAGCGGGAAGAACCAGTGTACTATTGTGGACAGATAGGCACTAATTTATAACAGCTTTGGGTATGAGCTAAAACCTAAGCAAACACATTCAATGGAAATTAAAATTACACAGTCCTCAATGAGGGACATTGATTTAAACTGTATATCAACATACTGACAAGCAATTCAGTTTGACCTCAATAATGGATTGAAGTTCACTGTAAAACAATTAATCAGTTGAATGTAGTTGTGCAGAAGCTGAATCTTCTAAGGATAAGAAGAATTCTTCTTTGGTGTTAAAAGGTGCAACGAGAGATTTCAAGTCATCTATATTTTCTGTGATGTTTGATTTCATAAAGATAGGACACTAAAAATAGAATCCTACCCTTTATTTGGTTACAGAAATACTTAAATGAAAACAAAAGGGGATTTGTATATGCTTATATTTCATCGATAAAACAGGGGTTAATGTCATATTTGTCCTCTAGGAAATTAGAGATTCACAATTTGTTTTGTACCAAAGAAACAGTTCTCACCTTAATCCATTTCAGGTGGTGTATTTTGATAGAAAGCTGTACATCGTGTAAAATCAGTATCAGCAAACCGTAAAAGGATCGCAGCATACAAGTTATATATGGGGGGACAGTTCATATCCTTGAGAGGTGTTAATCTTTGGTTGGGGGTCCCTCCTGATATGTGTCGCCTCCCGAACTTTTCTAGTATCGCTCCTAGTGCCCTTTTCCAGTACTCTAACACTGTCCCATCCGATGTTGTGGCCAGACTTTGCATGAGCCAGATACGGTGATATTTTTACTGTTATAACTGGATATAACTGTTTGCTAGATCTTTAGAAATACTACATCTGAACATAGAAACACCAGATCTCAGCACCTCACTCAATCTACCTGCTGATGGGTCTCGAAATTATTCGGGAAACAAAAAATTCTCTCGGGTAGTGCAGGTGAAGTTTAAAACCTTTTATACAATTATAAGTTGCTAATCTTTAATCAGAAAGGATAAACTATACAGCAGAAAAAAGTGGGTACATGCTGCTGCTGCGTGTTGTTGCTGTTGCTGCGTGCTGTGCTGTAATGTCGGCTGTATATGCTGAACCTGTTGGCATCTGTGGTAGTGTATCCGCTGGTGCTGCGCTATCATCTGCTGCTTTTGAAGCTGGAAGTTCCCTCTGTTTTGGCTGCCTCAAGGTTCGACGTAATTCGCTGTATCTTCAACTGAAAATGGCCAGTATACATGAAGAGAAACACACATCAGTCTGGGGGAAACATTATATGTGAAACTTTGCATTTTGTCCACTTTTATAGTCTGATTCCAACTTAAGTCCATTTTAGGTTTATAATTTTCGGGTTTATAGGGTTGGATGTTAGTTTAGGGTAGGTATCGGGTTTAGTGTGGGTGTTCATTTTGTAATTAGGTGTTAAAAGGTTAAGTTTTTTCAACAGTTTTGGATTACAAGGTTAGATTTGGGGTTAAATTGCCCATCTACTAACGAAAATACGTACCAAGTTTGCTTGTCTTTCTGCTCCGTACAACTGTTTGGTGTCTCCACTTCCCTAAAATACCATCAACTAAAATGATAAATATGCATATGCAAAAATCATTGCCATGTGTCAATTGGACACTTGGACACACCGCGCTTGTCTAGTGACACACCATTCTTTTAGAGAGAGTAGATTGGGCTGGCTGCTCTCTCCAAAACTTGAGTAAAAATAACAAAAAATTGTGCTTACTGTCATTTAACCTTTTGGTAGAATTTCTCTGGTGTATATAACCAAGAAACTAGTGACAGACCTCTTTGCGTCTTGGTGATCATGAGACTAGTTATGAATTCAACCACCTTGACGGAGAATAAAGCTGTTTTAGATTGTTCACTTCACAGTTTTTTTCAGAAAACTGGGTCAGGTAAACCTGATCAGTTTACGGTAACACTGCCTAAAAGTACAACCTGATTTTTGAAAAGCTTTATTTGTGAAAGCACTTCCCTTTACCAAAATCATCTTCCCAATAATCATTAATCAGGTAAAAGGTATGGGCATTCCACCGTCAGGGGCGTTACATTTTGCCCACCCTCCTCTGTATTCAAAATGTATTTCACTACATACTTACTTGAAAGCTAGGAATTTAATTTTATTTCTGGTACTGAATAGTTAACATCTAATGCTTAATAAGAACATCACACACTAGAAAGCTCTAGTTCAGTTAACAAGAAATAGCTTCCGAAGTCGGCCGTCATGGACGTTACTAAAATGGACAAGCAGTTTTTGGACATCATTTATAACCAAACATTCTCTGAAGTTGCCATCTCAAGTTTCATTATCCGGTTTTGTATTTTTAACTATGTAACACGTTATTTTAACTGAATTTAAAATAAAGGAAAGCAACCTTCTTATAATATGAAATCTGCCCAAAATTTGTCATGAACGTTACATATGTGTAAATGTCATTGACGTTACATAGTTTGAATTTTCAACATTCGCCTCATTCAAAATTGATCACCCATAGAGTATGTGCTTATTGCAATTGCTTACATTTGTTTGATGCCATAGAATCTATTTTGAAGTTTACATGATATTTGAAATAGTTGGTATTATTTAAAATACCATTGTAGGTCAACCTGGGTACGGGGGCGCTTTTCTATTTTTTTCACACCGCTTTTGAAAAAAACCTACTCTTCAATTACCACTATAATAACCAAATATGTGGGACTACTCACTAATTTTGAGCATCTTATCTTTCTTAGTTTGGCCTGTACCATTTCATTGACTATTGCATGAATGTGCCATTGAAAAGCACGGGTCAATGCAACTTTCCCCTGTAACAATTCAATGGGAGTATTTACAAGAAATAAAAACTTTAGGCCCCTACTTCACAACAACGATAATAGAAGGGGAAACTTCTTGAGCAGGTAAAACTTATGATTTTCTCTCCAGCTTTACCCTTTGGAAGGTAGCGTATTAAAATTTAAAAAAGTTGCGAAAAATGATGTAAAGCGCCCTCTTGCCCAATTTTGACCTAAATGGGTCATTTTTTTAAGAATTTAGTTATCAAAATGTATGAAAACTGCAATAACAATTCTCCCTGACATCAAAACTTAATTTTTAAACATTACCAGAACAAACATCCCATAATACCCCTTTACGGGGTGTTTAAAAAATGTGAACGTCCATGACTAACGTCCCGTGACATACGCCATGACAGTAACGTCCATGAACGTATTAATTTACTATTTAGTATAATTTTTTTTCCATGTTATTATCTCCATAATGTACATAACTTGTGTACTAGATAAGATTATAATCAATTGCATGGTAGTGTAGTACAGGAAAAAATCCATATAAAACGTCATGGACTTTACATCCATTCGTGGAAAATCAGAAGTAAAATTTGGAACTCAAAGAGCGCCCTCTAGATAACTTCATTTGATTTAAAAAGTGTGAGTTATAAAAAGTTAACTACTTGGGATTAGGTTAAGAATTGAATACATTTTCAGTGGTCAATATCATAGCTACAGGACTTGAAATATTTGACAGCACCAATTTTAGTAAACAATTGCAAAATCTGTGTCGTAAATACATTTTTTCCAAAAAACCATAAAAAATAAGAAAAACATGAAAATTACATATTAGAATGCAGATTTTAATACAATAAGGTATCTTCTCCATGTTCAATGGAAAAATGTTGACATTAATCTAAAGAATTTCAGTTTTTAGGCTCAAGGGGGACATTGCCGTGGAATTGCCCGTATGTAATGTTCAAAGCCCTTCATTGTGTTAAAAAATAAAGCAAATTAGTGAAAATATTTTAAAAAATATGCGTTATTTCACATGTCATACAATGGCAAAGTATGTTTTATTTACTTGTGGGATAAACTTGACCTTGCTTTGTTAACAAAGGTATAGCAGTTAGAGACGATAAAAATGTATGCGCAGAAAAATGAACACACACATTTCTGCAATGTTGAGGACTGGAAAATTGGTCCAAAACACAATTGATTTTCAAATGGTAATTCACTTCTGGTGTTAATTTTACTTTTCCAAATGATATAATTAACCGATAATGCGGAATTAATTGGAAGAACTTTGTGAAATGAACATTTAGGGAGCAGCATGGTAAACTGGGGAATGCTCTCTGTAATATGTATTTTTAAGGGATTGAAAGTTGCATTTTCCTTTTTTATGCAGGGGATAAAAAGAATAAACCTGCATAGAGATGCTCTATGAGGTTTCAAACAATGCTCCTGGTCCAGTACCAACCTTATCAAGGATTTGTTTCGAAGGAGGGTCTTTTTTTTGTAATAGTTTATGATTCGAGCGTCACATTTGCTAATACATGATCAGAAAAAAAAACATTACACCAAATTGTAATCCATGCCTATAGTCAAAATAATGAAGATTCAAACGGTCTAGGGTCCATGTTTGGTATATACTTTTGTAATATTGCTATAATCTATATAAGGTATAACATACAAGATTCCTTAAAATTGCCACATTTAGCAAAAAGGTTAAAGTTCCCTTACACACATTTTTTTTGTAAAAAGCATACCAGTTAAATGAATTCCTATGGAATGAGCTCCATCTGTGTCTGTTTCAAAATGTCTGTCTGTAACAAAGGTTAGCACTTTAACATTGAAGCCACATTTGAAAAAAAGTTTGAAGGGATAAGCAGCGATATGTGAGAGAATAAAGAACGGTGGAAATGCATTTTTCTATGCTTATACATTGGGGATAATGTGCAACAAAAAACACAACCAATGAGTGAAAAAAAGTGAAGTATTTGAAGGGAAATTTTGTCATACCGCTAACCAATAACCGCCCCACATAAATAGACATACATTATGGCATCTCAAATCTATACACAAACGGCTGATTGTGGTTTACAACAGTACAGAATAAACAAATCTTATGTTTGTGTTTGAGTCAAACTGTATAGATCATGTTGTCACAATATCACCTTCAAACTCTGGGATATTCACATCAACTGAAAGCTTTTTTTGATCTTCGGGTTGGACACAGCCCCCTTACCCTGAACAAACCCTTAGTGCATCTTACATCTTTGTCAATGGTAAAAGCTGGAAGCATTGCACTTGCAGTAACAAATATGCAGATGTCAGACCCTGTGTATTCTCTATTGTTATAACTTCATTCATGAGAGTAATACCAACTGGTTCCATGACCTGAAACACTTCAATCCCCAACCCAAAAATACTTTTCTCTTTTTTATATACAAGGCATTTTACTTACAATACTCACCCAAACCTAAACCAAAATTACCCTTGCCTGACTGCCTTCTTACCAGTGTTCTGATTGGTTAATTACAAGATGTATTCTTGGGTAGCCAATGCCAAAACTTTCTAAAACATTTCAGAATTACAACTATTCATACCATACTCCTGATTGGCTCAATAAATGCTATAGCTACCTTTCTACCATCAGCAGGTAGACCTCATGGGGTTAAGAAAACAGTCCTGAATCTGGCAAAGTTAACTGTCCTGTGAGTGCATAAGGTCATAGTTCAATAGCTGCCTCATGTAATACATGTTGTTCGGCCATGTATGAGATGAGTTTTAATTTACCTCTCCTGAGTTGGTGTATTGTTGAATGGTGTTCTTCAGTAAAATGCGACTGTCGCCTGTAAAACTATTTTAGAGCTTTCCTTACCAAAGACTTGGCATAAAAGTTTCATGGTGAGTGCAAAGTTCTCTGGACTAATGTCACTACTGCACTTATTACCTTCTTACATTCACTTACATAACCTTGTGGCTTGTTTTTAAACAAACCATGTTCAGTGCAATCCCCTATTTTCTAGCCATGGCAACTGTTTATATCGTATGAATGATGATAAGTGCTATACACTACAAAATAATTTGGCACCCGTTGACTAACATAACATGTTAAAATCTGACATCAAACATAATTACCTAATCAATATCTTGCAAGATCAAGCCGTAAGTAAGCTTTGAAATTTGGTGTATATATATTACATACATATAAATACATATGCCAAATATCTCAACAAAAAAATGTATCTGATGCTGTGATGACATTCAAAAGTTGCTAATTGTAGATCAAGTTTAAAAACATTTAGATAAATAAGAGTATTTAGGTTTGAAGAAATACAGAAGACAACCTTCAATCCCCTGTGGGGACATTGAATTTGAAAAAAACTGGTAAACATATAACGTTATTGGCAAAAGCATTTTGATCACCTAGCAATGCATTTACAAACATAAAACACAGTATAAATATACTTTCATCATGAACTACAGTGAACATGAACACAATGAAGTGTGCAATTCTTGCTTGATAGCATCACGTCATTTCCTTAAATCAGTGAGTATCACAGCCATTAGTCCTCATTTCTTCGGTACTTTGATGGGTGGCCCACATGGTATGTGTACTGCGAACACTCACTCACCCAACTAGTCTGGAGTATTTTGATAAGACGGCATCTCTGATTTATAGACTGCATTGCCTTGGGATCTTGAGAAAGCAATGATTGGCTAATATTTCTTGACTATGTCATGGGTGAGTCACCTATAATTGTCATTCAATTAACCCCTCAACTGAACCAGTAGAAAGGATTTAAAACTCATATTTTATTCTTAAAATGAGGTGTCTTTAGTACTAAACAGCAAGAAAATAGCACTACAAATGTTGTATGTCTGTAGTATGATTTCCCGCACTTACACAACCCTGACTTGAATTTTAATATTTGAATTAAACTGCATGTTATACAACAAGTCATGGGTCCCCTTACTAAAATAGCTGGCTAATCAGCAATCAACCAAAATCGAAGACCACCAACTTGTCGGGCGAGTATTCACAGTATAAATGCGCAAGTCCTGGAAAAGACACTGAAATCACATGAGTTCAACAGAATTAATTGCCAAGATGCATCACGGATGGGTGCTTGCGCACACTGCACTAAAATACATACACTTTAAGCTCAACGTCACAACCTTAATTGTAGTTGGTATGTTGACAACAGAAGTGCAGTTTTTCAAGTAGCATCTTAATTCTGACGAATTAGAGTGGCGGAGTAAGGGCACCGTATAGAGATAAATGCCAGCTCTAGATGTGGCTTCTTACTAGTTATGAATGGAGCATTTGCACAACAGTTCCATCAGCTTCGATTCTCTCAAACAAAACCATCCTCTAGCTTGCAAGAGATAATGCATTGTTAGTGTAAGATCCTCATTTAATTCCAGTGAGCCAGCTCGAGGCTCTACGTCAGAATATGAATGGCGACCGTTGTAAAAAGAGATATGGTCCGCCCGGAGCCTATGTCCGTTTCACATAGACGACGACAGAAATAGCCTGAACCTAATGTTGCGTGAAGAGTCAACTGAAATCGAGTGCCCTATTCTTTCACCGTATAGGTGGACTAATGAGTCCGAGGACCATACCTGCCACCCCGTCATTACACACGTGTTTGTACCTCTATACTTTGTATTTGTGCAACATTGTGTTTCTATACTTTGTGTTTATAGACAACCAGGACAAT
>JAMKCH010051228.1:0-10676 GCA_023653785.1 Ophioderma brevispina
ATTTAACAGCTACTTCAAAGGTACTCCCTTGAAGAAATTGGTAGGCAGCAGCACTTAGAGGCTGTTTACGGCGATAAAGCGCTATATAAAAACTGATAATTATTATTATAACTGGACAAATGACCTATAATAAACAACCCTTTTTTGAAAAATTTACACACCCCAGGGAATTTATTACAGACAATACTATATTACTGAATCTGAGAAAGCATATATGGCAGAACCTATACTGACCAAAAGAGTACTGAAGAAATTCACAATTTTTCCAATACATAGTTAAAGGCAAAGCATCCTATTTCACTAATTAAACAAGTGGCAGCTCAAGCAAGGCTAAACTGGTAGCTTTAAGTAATTGGTGGTCTGTACCCATTAATTCTACATACATTCATTATTAAAACAGTTTTCTGCAAACATACAAGAACACAAAAACAAGACAGCAACAGGTGCAGATGGGAAATTGAAAATAGCAGGTTTATTTCAAGAGATGCCGTCAGGGCAGACTGTAATTACTTTGTGTCATGATCAGTATTGCATTACCTGTTGAAAATTAGGTAAGCATATCACCAATCGGCTCACACAGTATATACAGTTTGCCCTATTATATAGGTGGTGAACATGAAGATGTAGCATATAACACAAGAGAAGTCGTCAAGTGTATTTGGGCAAATCCACAAGATAATGAACCAGATTTTTTTCTTCAATTGTGACACAATAGCATGCTAATCCCTATTTTAAAAAAATACAGCACTAAGATTTCAAAATTACCAAAATATAAAACGTTTATTTATACCTAACCTATGCATTACGTCAAACTTTGATGTTTGGTCAATGCTTGCAAAAATGGGCAAGCCCTAATGTTATTACAATTTTTTAATTGTTTTTACAATAACAAACAATTCCTAGACTTGATTTGAGTCTAATCTTTTAATTTCTTGAGTACAGGCTGAAGTATCTTTTTAATTTTACTCTGTTTTTCTTTATTTCAATTGTTAAAAATAAAAACAAAAAAATGTTTCCAAAATTCCTAATCATGCAAAATTACCCTTTGTACAAGACTATGAACTTGATTTTTCTAGCATACCCCCCCCCCCCCAAAAAAAGTTTTGGCCAGAGTTAGCTATAATTAAGGATTTAGGATTGAGCTATGTTTGATATAAAAAATATATATTTTTAATCCTAAAATATTAGTGCCATATTTTTCTTCTAAAATTGGGAGTGGGCATATTTTAAAAAATAGCCAAGTTTTGTGTTCTTCAAGGCAAATGAATTAAACCTTTAAAATATTATTTTACACAACTCATAATTTCTGACAATAACAGAACAGAAGGGTGGATCTTGTAGATTTGCCAATCCATAAGAGTGTGTGGTTCACAAATAACTTGCATTTTTAAAAAAATTTAACCTACTTACATGCATGTAATTTGTACATAAGCCTGACACTGAAATCGTACAGCTGACCGCAATCCAATATGACTGGCATGAGTGGCGCCACCCTGCACTGTCCGGAGTTGGTCATCGAGATATTCTTGGACAGGTCAAATGAACGGAAAACTGTGGATGTGAGAAACGGTGAAGAGATTTAATGTTAACATCTACTTTGGTACTGCATGTACTCCATTTGGCTTGAAGTATGGAGTGACATCACAACTTTTATACAGTTGTTTTGTTAGTGTATCAAGTATGTCACCTTTGTGTGTAACTGCTTATAGCTACAACCCTCACTGAAGACTCGCATATCACATTTAACATATTAATACTAAGAACTTCTCTATAAGTAATCAACAAAATCAACACACAATAATTTTTTGTCTTTACCTCTGACTCGGTTATGGAAATGAACTGTCCAACACCTATTTTAAGCATGTTTAGTCTGGCTATTTTGCCCCAAATTTAATTGCTACCCCAAATTGTCACATTCATGTGTTAGATAAGATATAGGCCTATTAAATAAAATCAATATTTAATCTTTTTGCAGTTCCTTTGCTACTCGATACAATACTACCTTTCATTATCTGGATTTAATTAACTTTGAAACCCTACTACTTTGTGGCAAACTCTGCAGACCAGCAGCATTCAATGTTGATGTTAACTACTGGTTATTCCTATTTGTGGTGCTTACTTGTTTCTTCAAGGTGGATCAAGGCATCGAGGTAGTCAAAGATTTCTACTGTCATCTGAAAACTGAACAAAAGATGTACAAGTTGCAGAAAATGAGTACGACCTGAGTGAGACTTGTTCATATTAACTTAAAGTACAAAACTATTTTTTTCCTTGGTGGTATGTTGATAGCATGTTGGGGGCACATGCACAGCAATCACCTCATAAGCATAAGGTTGTGGGTTCGAGCCCTGCTGTCGCCAATGTGTTGTGAACTTGGGCAAGGCACTTTACCTCGCTTGCCTCTCTCCACCCAGGAGTATAAATGGGTACCGGCAATATGCTGGGAATGCAAAACAGACTCACTGTGCCGGAGGAGTGGCGAACCAGGCGCGGATCCAGGGAGGGGGCGCGCGCCTCCCGGTAATTCTGCAAATTCTTGCAAAATCAGCCCATTTTGAGCTATTTTGGACCAGTTACAGCCTTTCAGCCCCCGTTAATTTTGACATTTTTCAAATCCTGGATCCGCCATTGCGAACCCCCCACAGCAATATTATATGAGGGAGTCCGCCTGCAGGAGCACCATTTGCATTTGCATGTTGATAGCGCTATACAAAATCATTACTTGCCACATTGAGCAATTTTAAAATAAGAGCAAAAAAAAAATAAAAATCTTCAGCAAATTTGGTCTTTTCATACACTAATTCACTAACACAGTACCACTTAATAACATGTGCAGTGCCATCTTTTTTGGGCCTTGTCGATATCACTGGTATCGCAACACATGCATACCACATCTCACATCTGTCAGCTAAATAATCAAGTAATACAGTCAATTAATCATTGTACTATTATAGGAAAGTAAAGCGTCCATGAAAAACGCTTTCCAAATTATGTTCTTTGCAAGTTTTCCTATAGCAGTGTACTAGAGTAAGTTTAGGGCACATTTTTCCTATAAATTACTGGTACCTCCAACATGAAAAATCACCTCTTTCTGAAAATGTGTCATATATGTGATAAGGAATCAATTAAATATATGGACATGATCACTCATTTATTCCTGGCTCTCAACCAATCAAGAACTTTAAATCTCACAGGTATGCATAAATTTTTGATTTCCAATGAGCCAGTGGTTCTTTAGATGATTTCTCAGTGCCTTGATACAAAAGGCAGCTATTGCTTGCAAATAAACCTTGGCACTATCATGGTAATGTCTCACAGTACATGTATACACATCCTGAACTGAACCTATATACTTATATTGACAGAGGCTATTGGAAACTTAAGTGTATGTAATGGAAAGATGACATGGCAATTATATATACCACCTGTAAACTCACACCTGTAGCCTTCCTCAGTTTTATTGTAAAGAAGGTTGAATGATGCTAAGCTTGGACTAGGGAGATCCAACTCCTTGGCTGGGACACATACAATAGGGGCGGGAAAAGGGGGCAAATACTCTTGCTTGGATGTCCAAGTTCAAGAGAGCAACATTTCTGGCAAGTTTCATAGTAGGGAGTTATGAAAAAAAGAACATTGGAAGGAGTTGCCACTTAGAGGGTTTTTGATTTAGTATTACAATTGCAATTGATTTCTTTGGAACAGAATGACACAACACTTGTTGCATGTTACTTATCCATACATAGTGCTTTTATTTCCTCGATTCAGTGACGTCAGTATTTAATGCAAGAGTCGCAGCATTAAATCACAAGCGTTGGTTCAAAGCACTGACATACACACACGAGCGTATAAAGGCGGCTCGAAAATATACACGCAAACTGCCTGAATGTGTTGACGTCACTGACTCGAGGAAGGTACATGGAATATAGTCAGTGAGTCCAAAAGGCAAGCATTTTTTCACTACAAATGTGTTCCACCTAAATTCTCACTACAAATATGTTCAAGTCAGATTTGACCAATTTTAAACCTTTGACCCAAAGGTCTGACATCCCAGTGTTCAATACTGGCATGAGTTTTAGTGCCTCCTCAAGAGTGACATTGCGTCCAAGTTTCATCTCATGAAGTGTCAAAACAACAACAAGAGTTACCACAAATTGTTACACTGGACCTGTTAACACTGGACACATTGAATACCTCACACCTTACAGAGTAAAAAGCAACCCTTGTCTTCCTGCTACAATAGACAACTCAACAGCTTCCTCTCAATACATGCTACCTACTCCTCCTAAAGTTCTTAAACATATAGGCTGGTATTCTGAAAGGGAGTCTAACTGTAGACCTGGGTTTAAACCTAGGTTAGTTCGACATGAGTAGACCTTATTTCTCCTTTCAAAATACTGTGAAAGTTGCGTAACAGGTATGAAAATTCCTCATGGATGGGCCGTTCCGGTCCATCTATGAGGAATTTTCTCACCTGTTAAAGCACATTTTAGAGTGTGTTGGAATGGAAAAAAGTCCACTCTTGTTGGACTAACACTGGTTTAAACCCGGGTCTTAAGTTAGACTCCCTTTCAGAATATCAGCCATAAACTTGGAAGTCATCATTCAGCCTTGCCTAAATGGCATTTGTAACACACGCCTGGACTCCAAGACATTAAGATTCAGCAAAGGGACAAAACCTTCAATTCCCATTTAATAAGACCTGCAGCTTGTCTGAGAAAGAAACTTTACCCCTCTTGCATGTACCAACACACCGTTTTTGCTGCCTTTCATGAACTTTTTTCATTACTCTCACTTAAAAAATACATCGGCTTCCTCGGACCGCTTGTGTGTCGCCTGCCGTCGCGGTAGTGAATGATAGGCGACATACCTTTGACCTTGAGATGTGACCTTGACCTCAATCAACAATGGTGGATCCAGGATTGCACCTATGATTCAAAGTTGTTGGGTTTCCAATTAACTTCAACTTTTCAAATGAGTCAAATTTTACATTTTTCACAGCCCATTTTAACAACTTGACCTCACATGACCTTTGCTTGGTATGTGACCTTTGACCTCATCACAAATGGGGATCCCATGTTGCACCTATGATCAGTTTGGTTCCAATTGAACTTCCACTTTTCAATAGGTCAATTTTACTTTCAGCCATTTTACAACTTGATCCTCACATGACCTTTGAACCTTGGTATGTGACCTTGACCTCATCAAGCAAATGAGGCATCCATGTTGCACTATGATTCAAGTTTGGTTCAATTGAACTTCAAACTTTCAAAAATGATGTCATTTACATTTTTCAGCCTATTTTACATTGAACCATCAATGACCTTTGACCTGTTGGCATGGACCTTTGACTCATCAACAAGTGGGGGATGCATGTTGCACTGTGACCAAGTTTGGTTTAATCCACAAAGTATGTGGATATTACATGCAAATGTTAACCCTTTTTCACAACAGACATCAACAGACATCAACAACGACAACTAGAGTGACAAAGGTGAGCCCTATGTGTCTTCCTGCCTTAGGGCAGGGGCGACACAAAAAATGGCCAGGTACTCAAAATGCATTCCCACAAAATCCGAGCTGGCCACACTGCCTGCTAAACAGCAACTCTTGACTTTTTCGCTATGTATCTTGTTTCAAAGGGGAATAATTCCCATTTTGCTGGCGTATGATCTCATTTTGAAAGGGGAATTCCCATTTAACTGACACAATGGATTGCCCGACACGTTGATCTCTCTCTTTTTATCCATTTGCAATTGAGTGACTGATATTCACTCAATTATTGGCATCAACTGTTAATGATAGCTTAGTTTTCCTTCTTTCATTCCAGACCATAGACTAGAAATATGCATTTTTTAAATTAATGCAATCATTCTTAAAGTGAACATTGCTCAGGCTATTCAATCCATGAGAACAAATGTCAATTTTTGTCAATATCTTGAATTTCTTAAATACCCTTGAACATTTTATAAGACAACCTGTTTATATGAAGATATACATCAGAGGTGTCCAACCTGCGGCCCCGGGCCATTTGCGGCCCGCTAATAGCTCTCATGCGGCCTGCGAGGTCCTTTCCAGAAAATTAAAGTAGCATTACTATCTTAAATAATAGATTTAAAAAAGATGTCATTTGAACTAGTTCATTTTCTCTATCTGAAACCGACCTTTTTAAACATTGTTTGGAAAATTAGTCCAATTTCATCAAAATCTGAAATCAAAATTTTCTACAATTGTGGGAAAATTAGTCAATTTCCTTAATCTGAATTCAAAATTGCCCAAAATTTAAAAATTTGCTAAAAGGTCAACAAAAATGGAAAATTGTGTTAAATTTGATCCAAATCTGCATCTCTGGTATTGCTATGAGTACCTTTTTCAGCAACCTTTGGTATAGATATGGGTCCATCATCCAAACTTTTGTAGGCACGTCATAAACTAAACTTGAGAGCCCTAATTTATTTGTTTGCGGCCTCAAATAGTTGTGGTCAACCAATGCTGCCCCGCATCAAAAGTTTGGACACCCCTGATTACATAAAGCATGCCCGTGTACCTTATACCCAATGCTCCAATTTTGCATTATTTTTTTTTGCTTGCTTAAATAATTCATAATCATCATTTATATGGTTCATCTGTGAAGAATACACCACCTTACAGAAATGACACTTTCAACATTCAACAATGACTAAACCAGCATACTAATCCAGGCACAGAACGGACATCGGTGTTTTAACCTTCCTCCTTAAATCACATCTGATTGCAATATAGGTACAGGGTATTGCTCTGTGTACGGACCACCAGCTTTAACATCCCTTCCATGGTTCATGTTCCACTGCCCTTGTTCAATGAACCTATGTAGAGCAGATTTCTAATTAATAGCTCATATATAAATTCAGGGATAAGCACCTAATTGCTAAACTACATGCTCTGCTTGAAGGATTAGGGCACTGATAGAGTGGGATAAAATTACTTGGGACAATAGATATGCACACCTCATTTAAGTGCAACAGAGTCGTCAGAGGGTGCGGCAAAAACGTTAACCAATTAACACATCGCGAAATGAGGTGTGATGTTCCTCCTGAGCTAATGCAGTCCATGTGCGCTTGTGTTACTAAGTATAAGTGGAAATTTCGCGAGGTTTTTATTTTCGCGAATTTGAGATTGACATAAAACGCGAAAAGTAAAAACTCGGGCGGCTGAAATAACTTTGTCCAATAGATTTGTATTGCTTGATGTCACCATGTCATACCATGAAGTAAATTCTGCGCATTTGGGAAACGGTTAAATCTCAAAATAGCTGTACCCGGAATTTCCACTTATACAGTAGTTTCCTGTCCACCATTATTAATCAGACTGAGTAGTAGTAGCAGAGAGGTTGTTGATTCACATCTAGCTCTTTTTCATGTTTTATGAGTACTGGCCACTCGAATGAAAAAAATCCTGGTTTCATTATTCCACCCGAAGAGGAGACTATCGTACATTAACTCAAATTGATACTTGTAAGAGAGGACAAATTAATAATGTAAAGAACAAAAACAATTATTTGAATGCAGTGCTCTCCCTATTGATGCAACCATATCAGCCACTTAGATTTGCTTACAAAATATGACTTCATTTTGATCAAAACAACCGATGCAGAAGATAGGAACTTGAGTAGCTTCACGACTCTCAGCGACATGTTTTAGTAGTAGGAGTAGTATTAACCAAGTTTTAAATCCGGTTTGTCCCCGCAACCGGGGGTGGCGGGATTCCACCTCCATTCGTAGCAATCACTGCCATAAGGCGCTTGTGGCGTGCATCACCGGGCGATGAGCGCCGGGAGGATGACCCGCGGAGCCAGAGGGTAGTAGCCCCGGGCGCGCTGTACGCAGCGGCCGGCAAGCGAGGGTTGAAGAGTGAACAAGGCAACGGGAGCGGGAACACACCGACGAATACAGGCTGGAGAGCGGACAAGGCAATTGCACGTCACGCGGTGCCACCCTTACTCCTCCTCCCTTTGGTCCTCGATTCAATGCATCCGCCATCCGCAAACCCAACCCTCCTAACTCTCCTCCTCCCCTTGCTCCCTCCATGTCCTCTTTGGTCAGCCCCTCTTCCTCAAACCACCCACCTCAACTCTCAAAGCCCTTTTTTTAAAACATGCTCCTCATCCTTCCTCGCACGTGCCCATACCATCTTACATCATTCGCCTTCGCCAATCGGTCCGCCGCCTCTTCCAAACCCACATCTGCATCAATCCTCATTCTTCTTCCTATCCACCCCCCCCCAATTCACTCGGCACCATGGTCTTCACTCCCACAGCATCACGCTCTCACACAACTCCATACACCATCCCTTTCAATCTTCAAGGAAATCTTCTCCCAAGGAACAACTCTCCACATTCCCAAAACGTCACCCACCCCTCCTTTCGCTGGCTGTCACCGCCGCCTCACATCACCACCCGCACTAATCCTGTCACCTAGGTATAAGACGATATTGAAATCCTCGTTTTTCTCAGTATCTGGTTTACCACGATCACATTGGTTTAATGCAATGGTTCTAGAGAGACAGCTGACTGCTTCTACATTAAACAGTCCAGGCAATTCCAAATATGGACACGATATTTCACTTCCACTGCAAATCTAGATTCGCATTGGCAAAATTTTACACCAATCTGTTTCTAAAAAAAGTAGTGTGGATTTGGTGCTTTTAAAAATATATACACAGCATATAATAATAACATTATTTCCTTTTATAATTTAAAAAACATCAATAGATTTGTTTTGAAAATATTGTACAACAAAAAGTATTCGGGTTGGCTGGAATTTATTGGTCGATATCACACGCTTGAATTCTACTTACAAATTCATTGATGTCGTTTTTCACACATTTTTTCCAGGCTCGTCTCTGGGTCTGACAGGACTAGGTACCAGTAAGCTGCGGGTTCTATTTATGGTAACAGTAGAAAGAACAAGTGGAGCATTATATTATCCCCCTAGAGAATGAAAGTAGAAGGTGAAGTTTAAAAACTGGCAAAGGGTTACACACAAGTGATTAAACTGGAAAAATATTCAAACATGATGAATAGGGTTTTATTAAGCTTTTCCCCCACACTTGAAAACCAGTTTGGACTGTTACATGAAGTAAAACACTTATAGTAACAATCATAAGGCTGGCAAGGATATACATGTTTAGATCATCTCCCACTTCATTTTTTTAAGCCACTTCAGTTTTCTTTTAGTTAAGGAAGATTCAGCATGTGGAGATGTTTCCTGCAGGTTTGCTTCATGGACAAGAAGCACTTTTGAACAGGGATTACCTGGCCGAAGCAGAGGGAAAATTACAAACAAGGCAGCCCCTTTTTTTAGGGAGTGCAGCCGTCGTATAATGCAAGCTAATATGGCCAAAACATCATGGAATTATCAAATATTTCGAAATAATCACCAAAAATCAAATATTTTTAAAAAAAAAAAAAAAACTAAACATATTTTTAATTTTACTTGGCCTAAGAAATACCTGCATTGATTAATCATTTTATAGAAATACAGGGTTGATTCTTGGAATTTACACACCTTCTTAAAACCAATAACAGCACCATTTTTTAATTTCAAATTTGGATTTTGCACAGTTTGTGTTGGTAATTGTCTATAAACTATACTGCGAGTGCTAATGCTCAAAAATGCGTATTGGTTCATAAATGTGGCAATTTGTAATTAGAATCGGGATCCCCAATTGTAAATTAATGGCGGAGCTGGAAAGCCAAAAATTTATGTCTCTCCATGTTGTGACAATAGTGTCACCGAAAATGACTCTAGAGCTAAATGACCCTCCTGAACGACGGGAACACACCTAATTGATGAGCGTAGACACGTACATGGACACACTTCCCGGCATTTCATATTCGAAGGCGTTTCCAGCAACAGTTGAATTATATAGGAGATCTATGTATTAATTTCTAATTACAAAGTCCGTCTTTTGAAACTCTAGAGATGGTTTTGAGCTATCCTCATACCATTCACCAGTACTTGTGTTACTAGTCAATTACCCCAATGCAAACGTGCAAAAATCTCAAAAAATGATCTGGACATTGGGGGCCGCTTTGTTTAAAAAAATGTGCCTGTTATTGCTGTTTTGTAACATTAAATGTTTTTTATATGTGACAAATAATCTTTTCATTTAACAGAAGGAAACTCGAACCTTTTCCCCAAGCTATTAATTTGACCAACTTGTACAGTTTCAATTTATTCAGCAAATACAATGTCGCTGTAGATATCACCTGACAAACAGACCAGTCAACACACAGATATGAAGCGTGTCCTTATCAAGGATATCTTACAGTCTTGTGGAATTCAGTTCGTAACAGTCAATGACCCAGTAAGAGGCTGATCAGTTTGCTGTAGGCTTCTGCATGTGACTCGCAAATAGACATAGTACAGGGTAATTTTTGATAATATGGAAAGTGAGATCATTGTCATACTGTTATGTCAAATGTCATAATTCCATTTTTTCTATCTTAGTTGAGTCAATGTTTAACCTTAAAGGGTTCAACAAGAAGATTTTGAGTCCAGTCGTCCATATATTGTGAATTGTAATATTTCATATAGATTAGGACCCTCAATATGAAATTCCTTACCTTATATTTAGCTACAGAAATGCCTTGAAAGTTGAAAAAGAAAGGTACTACTGCTCATATTTCCATATTATTA
>JAMKCH010051230.1:0-20268 GCA_023653785.1 Ophioderma brevispina
GCCGGCTAAATACCCTTACCGTGGACTGTAATGAGCAGACGGATCCCCGTTTTAGTTAATAGCAGGCTTACAGCCACTTGCGCGCGGCTGCGGGGGTTATGCGTCCAGTTGAATTATTTCATAAGGCAGCTAACTCGTCAACTCCGAATTGTTGTAATTGTAATTGTAACTCCGAAATAAAATCATAATAAAATAAATTTTGTTCAAAGAATGGGAATTGATCCCACGACCTTTCGATTACAAGTTAGGCGATCGCTTGCAAACGCACGCCACGAAATCCAAGCCAACATAAAGTCGTTTTGTTTGTAATACTCAATAAATGCTTTAACAGAATAAAGCGCACACATTATCATGAATAGTGCCACTATGAGTCGAGTTGAAAATATGCTCCTGGAGCAAGATTTCGGGCCAGAATCTCAAATTAACCATCACTCATGACACCAACCATGCGTCGGCTACCAAATATAGTCAGGAGGAATTGTGGGCACAGGGTGGAAATGGAGTACAGACTTTTTCTATTGATCGATTTTTGTCAATGATGACCTAAGCTAATAATTTCTGGAGGGTGT
This sequence comes from Ophioderma brevispina, assembly GCA_023653785.1. NCBI lineage: Eukaryota > Metazoa > Echinodermata > Ophiuroidea > Amphilepidida > Ophiodermatidae > Ophioderma > Ophioderma brevispina. Next base: position 570 of record JAMKCH010051230.1, read on the forward strand.
GCAAAATTTCGTGCAGTGCCATTTTCTAGAAATCCAATATGGCCGTTATCGCTCTCAAATTCATTCAAATGGCCATAATTTTATGCACTAAATCCAGATTTTAAAGCACGAGGAATCTTTTGGATCGGTTATTGACGTGATTTGATCACAACATTACCATCAAATCCAATATGGCCACCCTAAAACCCAATATGCCCTGAAATCATTCAAGTGACCATAGCTCATCCAGTACTTGTGATGGAGGCATAATTCTGCGCTCTATACCCAGGAGGAACTCATATCTGATATTTTAAGTGTGTTAACAAGCTTACCAAACAAGATGGAAGCCAATGTGGCTGCCTTTTAAGATCTTTAAACTTACAAATTGTCATATATTCATAATACATTGGCCGTCATTTTGAATTTTAAGCATGTTGTCAAAACAAATATACCAGATACGAGTTATCAATGCTCAAAGACATGCATCTCATACTTTAATTTAAACTTCAATAATCATTTTGGGTGTTATAACTTAATCGTAATTTATAGGGTTTTAAAGAAGACAGGCAGCCACATTGGCCCCCATCTTAACATTTTTGCAGGTCAAAGAAGCAGAAATTCCAGATAAGAATGTCAAATGGTCAATACTTATCCCATACCTTAATTTACACCTTTGTAATAAAAATTAGTTGATGTAACTACATATAATACACATATAATGTAGGTTATACTATTTTTAAAGGCGGCTGTATTGGCTGTCATCTTGAATTTTGAAAATGCCAATTACAGAAAAATGCCAAATAAGGGTTTCTAGTGATCAAATATTATGTATCTCATAAGTGTAAATAGGCCAAGAGCATTAGTTATTACCTGGAAATAGCTGATAACAAGTTGAATTTTTCAGGATAGGTCCAGGAATATGAGTAGAATAACATACTAAAAGTCCCCAAAAATCCCCCTGGAGCTCTCTCCAAAATCCAAGATGGCGTCCAAAATGGCCGCAAAAAATCAAAATAATTTTATCATAACTTTCCAACCAGACAAGTTGGAAATACAAACAAAGTGTCTAGATATGTTTTAAGGCACAGAGATTCTAATAAAGTCATTATTTTTAGACTTAAAAACTCACAAATATCTTAAACTAAGATGGCGACCAAAATGGCCGCCATTTTCTGATTGTATCATAACTTAAGTCGGCAAGTTAGAAGCACAAATTAAGTGTCTAAACATATCGTCGCCCACATCACATACTGTCTTATCTGACGAAATGCCGTTTTCGAGAAAAATCGCCATTGAAATTCTACCGGGAGATTTCATGTTTGTACTATGGAATTAAACATTACAATTTACTTTTTAATTTTGCATTATGAAGAAAACATTCTGAAGTTTAAGTTTTAACCTTGCTGAGTTTTGAAAGCGCAATTGTATTCCTAATATAAAGCTACAAGTCATAAGTCTGTATGTGAAACGCAAAAAAGTCGTATTCTCACATAAGACGCTAATTTCACCATTATATTTCAATGCGTTCAGATAGATCACTATGTGAAACACGAAATGTTCACCCACGAGGCAGATAAGACGCACATAGATCTGTATGTGAAAAACGTAAACAGCTTGTTTTACGAACAACGTTAATTATACGCCTATTGAAATTACGTGTAAATGAAACATAAGACAGTATGTGAAATCGCGATATGCAGTTTTGAGCTTATTGATCAAAATTCTTAATTAATATCTCACTAATTAAATCACTTTCATTATTGTAACTTTGTGCATGTATAGACCATAACATTATAAGCACATATGCGAAATATCTCACAAAAGTCAAAAATGTCAGATAAGACAATATGTGATGTGGGCGACGATATGTTTTAAGGCACAGAGAATCTATAATAGAAGCATTATTTAGGGTGTCCAAAACTCATAAGTAGCCACAACCAAGATGGCTTAAAAACTAGCCTTGTTCAAGGCGCTCTACCAACTTCATTCACTGGTTCACACGTCTGATACAAATAATGTCACAGATCATATTAGGCAGAAATCATGCGAAGAGTGGAGCATATTCCCCCTCCCTTAAACTATAGAAATAGTAATACCATGGCAAAAATTCATTTATCAAGCACCTAATTTGATGGCTCTAATTCCACCTGGCCTATGTTCCTTGCTTGCAGCCTTCCAAAAGCAAGTTCAATAAATTCCACTCAGGCAGAGCGCCTTGTTCGATCTGTAAGCTGTTTTTCTGTATTTGCAAAAAAATTGATAAGAGTTTTATACAGGGAAGATTAAAACCACAAAGCAATTAGAACAAGGCTGTCGCCCTGAGTAGCATAGCCACTGCACCTGACCACAATAGTACTTGTGGTTTTATACCCAGACTAGCAGGCTCCAAGATCCAGTGTGCACAACAGACCACCAAGAAGTATACCAATTTGTTTTTTCTATTGAATTTTTCTCTAGACAGCTAAAGCACTGATTTCAAACCTGCAAACACAATGTACAAAATAATTGAGAATAAATGTCAATAAAAGAATTATCAAGTTTGTCAGTTCTTAGCAGACAGCCTTGAACAAGGCTGCATAAAAACTTGTTCATCTTATTATAGTATCAAATGATGCAAAACTAGAAGAGTTTCCGGTTACAATAGTTTGCCCCGTCATCTGGTGCAGCATCTTCAACACTAATGTCCATTTATATTGGCACAATCTCATTATCATTGACATCTAATAATGTCGGTGCAGTGATTGCAAGTTTGACCACAGCATTTACTGTACATTGAGGTGTATTCAGATGTAGCACAAAGAATCCAAGATGTTTCTTGCAACTGCTACAATCATCAGGTTTGAGCAAAGTGTCTGGTGTGAATCAGATGTCTGTAATTTTGCACATGTCGCCATAACCTTTTAGTTTGAGGCAGAGTGCTACCCATCCATTCTTAAACCATGAGATAAGTGTGGAAAAACTGTGCTGAGTGCCCGGTTGTATGCTATGTGTCGGTTATCATCAAGTGAATTTAGGAATGATGCCCCCATAAGTTTAGGAATGAATGCATATATCTATTGTTAATAAAGCTATCCAATAAGTCCCTTATGATCTTATATCACTCCCATATTACATTTAACCATTCTGCATTCTGATTTGTTTTAAAATGTGTATATAGCTCTCGTTCTTTCGTTTTAAGTCCAAAAATCTCAGTGGAAGGTCCGTCTTTAACCAGCTAAATAGTTTTTATCGACCAGGTTATAAGGCTTTAATTCCACCTGGCGGACTTGTAGACCTCACAGCATCTATGATGTGGTAATGGGGTGGCTCTCCACAATCCCCAGTTGAGGAAGTGCTTTGTACGGGCCAATGCCAGTTGGGTCGGGGTTGAGCTTGACCCATGCTTACCTATCAACGTCGCAGTCTTTGGGCGTGCTAGATGGGATGTCCATAAACGCTTTAGGTTCAAGGTAGGATGATGACATTTGCTAACCATAAGTCATTGACCAGGAGATCGATAGGGATATGCGACGCAGTGTCATGGATGGGGTGGCAAAGGGCGGTGGGGGGGATTAGGCTACCGGTTCATCACCACCCTTCTTGGTGAGCTTGATCATCTGAAAGTTCCTCCTATGGTTTAGAAGAGCTATGCCGACAGAATTGCAAAGATATTATTACAGGGGCGTCGCCAAAGGAAAACTACAAGTCTCTTGCATCATTCAAACGACATTCATCTTGTGTGTGTGACTCTATATTGGTGCAGTGTATTCAGCAGTTGAGTATGCCAAAACAAAAGTTGATTTATGCATGTAAAGTGCGAAAGATGCACCACCATCAGTCCGAGCCCTTGTGAGGGAGATTGGCACGAGACTGCGTATTGGCAGCGACTGCTTGGTGTGTTGATGGAAAGGTAAGGCTGCTGTCCATTATGAGAGCAATGACTTGTTGTTGGGTCGTGTGTTTGTGACAGTCACTACATTAGAGTGATTGTTAGATCTCTTTTTGGCAATTTGCAAGGTGAAAAAACAGAGCGGACGGTCTTGCTTGCTAAGTTTCAAGTTGTCATCGGGGGGATGTGAAATTGCGACAGGAGTAGGTCTTTCGTGCCAACACCATTTCTAAGTCCTCAGAAGAATCAGCAGCCATTCCAAGGGCCGTATATTATCTGCGTAGGAATACTGTGAACAATCTCTCTTTGCATTTCTGAGATGTAATGTTGAAAAGACGGATGCCAGGACAGACAGACCTTGTGGGACACCATCCGAAGTTTGCGCTTAACTACTAAATAACCATTGATGTCGGACCAAGACGAAAGATCTGTTTGGATGAGAAGCACTATCACACTTGACAAGCTTGACGTCAGGAAGATTTGGAGCAGTTGAGGTAGAGACCTCGAAGCCAGACTGATCATACGCAGCAGTTGGATCTATGAAGACTGAAGACTAGCATCCAAGCAGTCACAGTATTAGAAACTAAATGATTTCATAGTTATACGATGGCAAGCTGAATTTCATGAATGTGAAGTTTGTAAGGATGGTGGGACAATATGTACATATTCTGTAGTAGATAATAGTCGCCCGATACACCAACAATGACAAGTTAGTGACCGGACCGATGACAATAATTGACAGCTCGTTTGACTATGCTATTGCTAGAGTTGTTGATACTTTAACCGTCGGTATCTGCTTCTGTCGGCTTTACGGAGATTAAAGGTGCTTGTTCGCTTTTGGCTATGTGTTCTCTAATATCATATGAGGAGCCTGGCACTTGTACACACTGACCATTAAGTAACGTGGGAAGAGAAACCCAAAAAAGCTTGCAGTTTTGATGTTAGATGCGATGACTGAAAAATCGGTCTTTCATTTGATATCAAAATTGATAGTACTTACGAGGAAAATCAGGGGGGGGGGGTCCCAAAGAATTGTATCAGACTTATGGGTTAAATGTTGACACCACCCTCAGCGATTGGGTGCATTCTGGTACTGTAAAAAGCAAAAGGGCCAACGTAAAAGCTTCTCTAATGTGATAATTGTCTATGCAACCTATAAGTGTTTGACTCATCAAGTTAAGAATGTGAGCACAAGGGATAAAAAAGGAAGAGAGGGGACCGACTGAAGGCACTATTCCTTTATTATCGGGCAGATATGGTGGCCAAGGTAAGACATCAGGAAGGTGACATTAGCCTAGTAGGACATACATAATTTAGATGGTGGGGCATGCCTGTCTAAGCTGCATTTTTCGTGAAACGTCAAGGGGGAAGACAAAACCCTGTGTAAATAATTAAAAAATTTACTAAAATCGAATAACCGTCTCTTTCCTAATAAAAGCTGCTCAGTCTCTTGAATTGAATAACTTAAAATGTTCAACCTCCATTTTCGTTCCCCAATATCAGTGACATGGCTACAATTGACGACAGATAGGACGATTTTGAGAAAGCTAGCCTAGCAAAACACCCCATATTCGGCCAGTTTTTCTCAATTTATACGTGGTTTTAAAAAATGACGGGCATGTGTTCATATCCCAAACTCTAATGTAAAATGAAGCATAGTTCAATGGGATTGCACTTCATTCATTATTATTCTCAAATACGTATATTTGTGCAATGGCTGCCAAAAGTGCAGAGGGACAAGTTTGCTGAAGCTAAGAGATTCCCTGGTCGGCTGCCACAGATAATACGCATGACCCTTAGGAGTTGGCCTATCTACAATTTTTGTAGATTCCATGTACATTAAAATAAATATTGTAGACTCTTATTTGTATTTCTAATATGATGCTTGTCAATAGTTAGGATTAAAAGATAAACAAATGGTGGTCTTTGGTAGCTAGTAGTTTTGAGGCAATAGAGAATGCTTTTATTAGATTCCTTATGCCTTAAAAACATACGTTTTAGACACTAATTTGTATTTCTAATTTGATATGAAGTTATGATACAATTAGAAAAATGGTGGCCATTTGGACGCCATCTTGATTTTGGGTACTGTACGTTTTTGAACTATCAAAATAATGACTTATGATTCCTTGTGCCTTAAACATAGTCGGACACTTTATTTGTTTCGCCAACTTTTCTGGTGCAAAATTCCGATGAGAAAATTGGAAAATGGCGGCCATGTGACCGCCATTGATTTTGGGACTTGTAAGTTGTGAACTCTCAAAATAAGACTTCATTGGATTCTTTGTGCCTTAAAAACATATGTTGGGACAAGTTATTGTATTTCCAACTTGTTATGGTTGACAAAGATACGAGAAAATGTAAAATGGCGGCCATTTGACACGCCATCTTGAATTTTGGAGAGAGCTCCGAGGATTGTCGGGGCTTTAAATATGTTATGCTACTTCATTCTAGACCTATCCTGAAAAATTTTAGCTTGTTATAGCTATTTCCAGGTTTTACCTCTAGATCCTAATGCTTTGGACTAAAAGCATATAAACAGGCATATAGACAGTGGAATCAAGCCTCAAAAACAGTTAAAAAATGTGCAGAACACTTACGTATCAGGATGCGTTGAAATGCATTTAGAGGTGTTAAAGTAAACACTTCAGATTGTGATCAATTTAAAAGATTTTGAACACAGGCCAGAAAATGTTTGGTGTCAGTAGTATTCAAGTAGCGTAAGTAAACCGTAAATAGTATAATGGAGGAGTTAAGATCATTTTAATGATTTCGGGAGAGCATATTTGACTGTTGAGCAGCCATATGGATTTTGTGGCAAATAATGATGAAATTACATTACCAAACGTTCTTTTTCGTGCTTAAAAACGCCGGAGTACCGAAGAATATATGTCTCTATCGGAAATAATTAAGGAGATGTTAGTTGATTGGGACATGGTAGCAGCCATATCGGATTTTTTTCAAAAATGCCACTGCTAACAAATTTGCACACCTCCAAAAATTATTGGCTTAGGTCCTTAATGTACTAAAATCTATCAATAGGAAAAAGTTGTAATCCATTTCCATCTTCAGGCTGTGTGCCCTAAATTCCACCTGAGCCACAAAAAACTGTTGCAACAAATTTACCTAACCAAAATTCTACAATTTGGTCGTTTGTTTAGCTCAACTTACATGAAGGGCCATGTGGGTACAAAATTCTGACATGACATTTTGTTACAAGGTACACTGAAACTTCATAAAACCAATTCTTAAATCCTAACCGCCTTCTTAATTATTAACCAGAATATTTAAACTACTATAATTTGTTTGGTTTTTAGAGCTTAAATACATATGAAGGGGCGCACTTGGCGAGAAGATTCAGACATTACATTGTTACAAGGTACACTAAAATTTCATACCACCCAAATCTTAAGCGTCGGAAGTGCGTCGGAACATTTCCAAGATCATTTTCAAAGATGTTTAAAACCCAATTAAGGGTCATAATTATCACCCAATGAAACCTTATTTTTCTGCAGTCGTACCTCTTCAAAGAAACAACGGATTGATGCGGTTTTTTTCGGCATTTTATGGGAAGGTCTCCTCTATTTGGTAGCATAAATTTAATAAAACAATGGAAAAAAACTGGAGCTGTTATTACGCGTTGGTCAAACACTGACCTCTATACAAGGATAGCGGGTCTGAGTCGCCGTTGAAACTCAGGAGTTGGGTTTGACCTATTACAATAATGGGGGAAACAACTGAATACACCTTATCAAACAATAGAAATCGGTGTGGGAATATTGTGCAGCAGCAAGATTGTATTTGCATTGTTTCCGCCATATTGTATAGGTTCAAAAACAACTTTCCTGCTGTTTCAATCGCAGGCGCGTAGCTACCATAGGAACAGCGTGGACAGAGTCCACGGTCACCGAGAGGTAGGGGCCCAAGAGATTTTTAAGAAAAAAAAGACGAGGGGGGGGAACAAAAAAAATGATCAGATTTGCAAAATTTCAAATCAGGGCCTAATGCTACCACAATGTATTTATATTAATCAGGGGCCCCTTCTATAGAATGCCTTCTACTGGTAGGTAAGAGACCCTATCTTAATATCAATGTACGCAAGTCTGCATTTGAGACGATATGCGAGGGGTATATTTTAATGTCAATGTAAGACCAGGGTGCATTTAAAAAGGGATCTATTGAGCCAAGTACTATGGGCCCCTATACCAAATCATTAATGCGTTGGAGTCAGGGACCTGTTTATGGGCTCCGCAGTAGAGATTTATTATGTACTTGAAATTTTGGATCCCTTCTGAGCCGTTTTGCCAAATTGAAATTCAGGCCCGGCATGTTGATCCATACTGTCTGCATAGTTTCTATAATAATGAGGAAGTGGGGCTCGAAATTGTTCTGGAGTCAAGAGAAAAAGAAGGCATCCTCCATGGAGGGGGACCTAGACGACTAAAGGCATAGTGTGGATTCAGTACCCCCATGTTATGGCACCAGATGACTTGTTGTGTTTCCCTAAACTTTGGACCACTTCTTGCCTTATTGACACAATGGGACGTTTCAGCCTGATGCTATCATTATCAGATACACCAAGTTTCACAAAATGGGGAATTGGGCCCCTGAAATTAAAGAGCCCCGGCTAAAGGATGTGGGATGGAGAGCAAGTTGGGGGAGATAAACAGGGGGGGGGGGGCGGTGGGAAAATCTTGCCCCCCGACATATATTGATTTTTCTGCACACGTGGCCACTTTAAGTGAAAAACATAGCCTATAGGCCACAATCCTAACAAAACTAATGCTTGCCCCTGAAAGTGCATGTGCCCCCCCCTTTTCCGACTGATAAAAAATTTTCCATAATAAAAAAAAACAGAACCAACATATATGTTTTATTTATGGCTTACACTAACACAGAACCCGTAACCCTAACCTAAGCCGAAAAATGAACAAAAATATTTGGTAGAATTTTTTAATTGAAGTGTGGTACAGATGCAACTCTTGCCGAGGTGGAGAAAGAAAAGATAGGAGAGAGAGAGATTCATCTCTAACACAAATTCTAAAATTTGAAAATTCTCAAGATTATTTCGGGCCAGGTGGATCCCCCCCTCAAAGTATCCATATGTGAGCCTCTTGTTCATTCCATTGGGCCTGGTTGTTGAACTTTGATCCAGTTTTTCGAGCATACCTATCGGGGCCCCTTGTTGTTTTGTCCACGGGCCCCCGAACATGCTAGCTACGCCACTGTTCAATCGGCGACCATTCAACTGTCATCAGCCCGCTATCATGTGTATAGGTCAGTGGTTCCAAATACCCCTAAAAGCACGGGGTCACAACATCCGTTGAAACTACAAAGTTTTGTAGACAGTTTATACGACTTTTACTACATCGCTCCGCGGCAAGTAGATGCATCACATGCTATTCAATCTAGAACCGTCGATTGCAGAACATTCGTACACAATTATTTCAATTAGAAGAGAAGTGTGGCGCGTGGATATGATCAGATGGTTATTAAACAAAAAAAACCAACGATATCGTTTTTAATTCCTTATTATGTATGTATTGAATAAAAAAATCCCACACTGTGATTGGTTCCGACGGATATCAACCTCTACGCTTTTAAGGTACAGGGTCTAAAGCAAGCATGCGCGAATATAATAGTCCTCTTGAGCTATGTTGACTTGCTAGTTTCTGACCATGTCGATCCGCAAACCTAGTTTGTCCTGGCAGCAAACCCTAATGAAGTGCCATGATTCTGACGATTGTCATGATGGCAGCGTAATTATAATGGCCACGCGCTTTGAATCCCTTCAGGTAAACAGCGCAATATAAATCCCGCTAGTATTGATTCTAGCGGACCAGGAGGGCCCGCGCTTCGCGCGGGCTCCGGGACAATAAAAACCTTGCTACACCGTTTGTTTTGTACATTTCCCCCTCTACTCTGGCCGGCTCTTCCTCAGGCGTAAGGGCGATCACGCGTATCATATGGGTTGCATCGCGCCGTGACATCACGGCGCTGAGTTCAAACGCGCGGCGCGATGTCCGTGCGATCACCATAGAGTGATAACATCCCGCCTTAAGGCTCTTCATACTACGCTGTCACGCGCAGTGCAGTGCCGAATATCGATCATCTGCGCACGTGCAACTCACGTACCCTGCTGCGCTGCAGTTAAATATAAATTTGAACTCGGTGCAGTACGCGCAATGCCGATACTGACAGGAGACGCGTATTCGAGCACTGCCACGTACCGCAACGCACGTTGCAGTGTAGTATTAACGACGCGGGCGAGTAGTAAAATCCTAGACGCGGACTGCCTATCTCCAATGACATGTCGTTGCTAGTAGCCGCGTTTTCTTAAAAATTGGCGGTCTGTGGCGGCGTTGCGTATAACGCGCCTCAACACCTACTCGCCTCATCTATGACGCAAATGCATTATCCGTGTGTGTGCGTCATTTGTGTTCGCGTGCATCGCTGCATGAGCATTTCATTTAGTTCGCTAGTGTAGGGAAAAGCACAGTCGGAAGAAATGGTTGCTGATTGATTAGTATAAGGCTTTTGACTTGATCAATCCGCACCGGCTTTTTAATTATACAATTATTGATAGGTCTAGCGGATTTGCAGAAACTTGTCTCGGCCTAAATTGTGACTTTGTGTCATAATAGCACAACAGTGTGTTAAGTTTTATGGTACTCTTTCTGATCATGTTTAACCTCAATGGGAGAGTCCCTCGGGGTACTAAGATTCGATCCTAGAGGTTTTCAAAAAGTTATTTAGAGGCTTTCGAAATCCAGGGGAGGGAAAAGAAAAGGGAGTGAAGAACGACGGATAGTTCTAGGACGTTCCTCGCATCATGTGGCGCATGCCGCACAACTATCAACTACGGGCGACCCGTCGCGTTCGGCTCGGCAAGCAAACTACACACGTAATGACATATCTTTATGTACGTCTTTCCCCCTTGCCCATGACATGAACGGCAGGCAAACAAAAGTACGCACATTGAGGGCTGCGCCATTGCGCACCACAACATATTCTCATTCGACTGCGGCTTTCAGCGTTTGCGTAATGTTTGTTGCTAACGAAGAGTCCCGGCTAAACTTGGCACAGGGTCATTCCGCGCTCTAGGATTTTACTACTCTAAAGGTGCGTTACTCATACTACTCTGCACTGCGCAGTGCATGCGATATTCGATCACTTGTCTGCCGCAACTCAACGTACGCTGCTTCAGCTGCTGTTAAATAAATTTAACTCGGTTGTAGTACCGCGCAATGGCATACACTGGACAGAGACCCAATTCGAGCACTGCAACTTATCGCAACGTACGTTGCAGTGTAGTATAACGAACCTTAGGGGGGGGGAGAACTAGCGGTCGTTGGCAAATCACAGTATTTTTTGTTTAAATAAATTCCGCACGACGGCTGTAAAAAGCGAGGTTGTGATGGGTTCCGACTACTTCGTCGTGAGCATCCTGTCGTTGGCAAATCAGCCAGTGTTTAAATAAAGTACGCACGGCGCGCGCGGTGAAAGCCAAGTTTATGATTGGGGTTCAGGACCAGCGCCAGTGTTGGGGTGTTCTGGTCGTCGTAGTCTTCCATCAAAGCGTGGGCCATAGAAATGTCAAAATTGCCGATGTGACTTTTTATGTGTGGTTGTTGTTTATGTCGTTAAGGAAAGAAAACAGCTCCTGGAGAACCGATTATGTAAATATCTATTTTTGTAGGAATTTAAAGGTGTCATCATCCGGGCGTTAACATGACAAAAGTCGGGGCTGTGTTCTGGAGTGTGCGGTAAAAATATAAGGTACTCACAAGAGAAAACTTCCTTGTGACGAAAGGAAGAATAAAGGATCCTTTTGTGGGTAAGGGCCGGGGCTAGCTACCCATGATTAGACACCGTATGAGAAATATACGAAGGAAAAAAAGAAGAGGGTGTATCGAGTAGTAGGTAATCTAGGTAACAGGAGGGGGGAAAGCGCAGGTGGGACCAAAAAACGGCGAGAAAGGGACGTTGGGGAAAAAGGGCATAGGTCACGGTTGTAGGAGCCCGGTGGAGTCCCCTATGATGCGAATATGCTATGACAGGGGAAGCACAGGCCTAGGCTTGCAGGGAAGACTAAATTTGTGGTTGAGGGCCACGAGGGGGGGCCACGAGCTGCGAGTGGAGGATGGTAAATGGGGCACCACAGCCGGCGAAAGCTCCGGGGGGTAATGACAATGCAACGGGCCGCAGCACGCGGCGCGGCGATGTAGGCATCTAGGTAGAGGCCGGCTAAAAATCAAGAGGCGTTCAGAACATGCGCTGAAGAAGGAGAGACAGGAGCGGGAGAGGCGAGAGTCGAGAAGGAGCAGCAGAGCGGGGGGGAAAAAAAGAGCCCAGAGGACAGACGTGTTAGAAAAGGAGAACCGGGAGGCCGGGAGCGGAGGGGAGGGACGCAGGGAAGCGAGGAGCGAGGCGGTGCGAAAAGGGGGAAGGCGGGGGGGGCGAAGGAGGAAAAAGAAAAGGGCCAAGGAAAAGAGCGGAAGCAGAAAGGGCTGCAGCGCTGGCGGGCCGTTGCAAGGGCGTGAAAAGGGAGAAAAACAAAAGCATACGGGTCAGCAAGAAAAGCAAGCAAAGGCAGAGGGGGAGGAGGGGAAGGAGCTGGAGGGCGGGAGACGGGCTAATAATTGTATTAATGAAACGTACGTGAGGGGAGGGGGGCAAAACTGGGGTATCTCAAAGTATACTGTATGAAAAAAGGCGATTTGGTGGTAGGGGGAAGGGGGACAGCCAAAATACCGCAATGCGTATATCGCCTTAGTACGGAGTTTGGCTTGGGGCAAAGGGGACGGACAAGGGTGGTAGCGTGTTGTCAGAAAAAGGACGAAAATAGCGAACTCCCCAATGGAAGGTGAAGTCACTGGGGCGAAAAGCAGTGCCCCAGGCGCACAGAAGCAGATGTGGGATGCGGGAGGTAGGACGTGGTGGGGTGGGTTTGCAAGAAGCAGAGAAAACGGTAGGGAACGGGCAAAAGGCACGAAGGGGGGGGCAACCACGGGGGGGGGGGCTAGTAAACTTGCGAAGATGGGACAACAATTGAAATGCGAGGGGTCAGAGTGAGAAAACGTGAGTTATTGTGGGAGGAGGGGACGGAACCCAACCCCCCCCCCCCCAAAGCATATATCCCTTACAATCCCTAAGAGGGAAAATGTACGACCAAGCAGGGGGCTGACCAGCACCGCAAAAGGGAGGTAGCGGATTTAATCTTGGTAGATGTAAGAGTCTATTTCCCTCAGTATGAAACACGCAAAAAGGGGAGCAAAAAGAGGGCCAAGGGCGAGTGGGGCAGGGGCTGATTCACGCTCGGTGTGGTCTTTTGGGAAAAGTGGCAAAAATGACATTTAGGGATTCTATAGGGAGATTGCAAAGACGAGGGTGAGGTCCTATAACCTCGTGAGCTGGCGGAGAGGCATGGGGGATGGACTTTTAAGGATTTACCGGTAAGGTGAGGAAGGGCGGATATTAGTATTTTTAAAGGTTAGCAGAAAATTTTAATGTATTTTGGAGTTATACGGCGCAAGATGTCACAAGCTTCAAATGTCTCATGGCCGAGAAACCCCCCATATGCTACAAGAGTCATTGTTGTGTGATGGGTGCTCGTTTGTTATGGGGACAATGTGGGCAGAGATGGGACCAAGCAAATGACATAGTGGGAGTGACGATCATTAGAGATTGGCGAAATATTGCGCAGCCAAATGGCGCAGGCCAGCGTAACGTACGCCTATATGCTACAATAGTCATGTTATGGGCCCTAATTTAGGATTACATGGCATATTATCAATGAGCCAATCAATGAAACAGTATTTGATGACGTCAGAGATATTCTTTTCTAGATATTAACGCATCAAATTTCGCAGAGTCCAAGAACGCGCCCAAATGCGAAAATTGTCATTGTTTTATGAGCTTGCGTTTTATGTATTAGCAATTGTTGGCGATAATTTATCATGACCAATCAAAAACAGTCTTTGATGACTCATATGTATTCTAAATAGCGCTATTCCATCAAATTTTTCATGTCTAAGACCCCCTATATGCTTAACATACACTGTTTTATGGGTCATTTTATGGATTAGCAATGCATATTATCAATTAGCTCAATCAGAACACAGTATTTTTGATGACGTATAATTTTGCGAAAAGAAGGGGAAGTATAAATATTACCATCAAATCCTCTGTCCTAAGGTACCCGCCTAGATGTCACAATTGGGTCATGTTTATGGGTTACTGGGGGGGTGGAGTGTAGCGAAGTGGTGTTATTGATTATCAATGTCATCTTCTCAATACCAATCAGAAACATTATTTGATGACGTCGAGTATATATTTCTAAAGCATACTGGATCAAATTTGCTCATGTCCAAGACACCCCATATATATCAAAATTATAGGTTGTTTTATGGTCCATTCATTACATTACAATTAGTTGGTTTCAATTGACCAATTCAGAAAGGCAGGCATAGAAGGACGTCATGCAATTCGAAAATACGTCCATTGAACTCAGCGGGTCCACAAACGCCTCCTGATATCATTAAAATACCGCAATCAACCTTCTAATTTCAACAAATATTTTTGCCAGCTTTGATTCAATTTTGGCCGGCACGGTGCGCTGTTGCCGCTGGAAAAAAGGAAGGAAACGCAATACAATTCCCAATCCGATGGCGAACCCATGCAAAGTTGTCGTTTTAATAATAGTAGATTATTTAGTATTATTAAATATAACGCAGAGGCACAAATAAACAAACAAAACCATATGGCAGACAACAAACAAATAATGAATTAATTTGTGTAAGGCAAACCAGGTACGTTTTTATAATGCCCCCACATATTGGTGTGCTCTGTATCTAGGGCGCTAGACATAATATAATTTCAGTAAGCCGTTGAGGCATATTTATCGTTTAATGTACACATGTTGAAGCAACGTAATTTTGTCTTAATTAAAGTTGTTAAGTTCGCCTGTGAATAATTGGGGTTGCCTCACGACAAAGGTGCTATTGATAATCGGGTACTTCATCTGGCAAAAAAAGTTTGAACGGGTAAAGCTCTGAGTGGATTTGCAATTATTTGTATCTGGGGGTGGGGGGGGGGGGGTAGGGGGGGGGGAGGGGTGGTGGGGGGGGTGTGGGGTTTTGTGGGAACTCTGGGCTCACAGTTGAAAGATATGGCTCATATTACTAGAATAAATTTAATGGTTATTTAATGGGCGGTATGAATGTTAAGCAGGTACGTAACTAGAGTTGTCCGCGAGCAATCCGGCCCAATAGTTAGTGGCTGTACGGTACAGTTTGTCTTCCTTCTGGTGCAAAGGGGTTCAAGAGACAATATTTAGAACTATCACAGTTGTCCCCGAGCAATCGCGCCTATTTAGTGCTGTAGGGTGACAGTTTGGTCTTTTCTGGATCAAGGTTCGAGAGAGAATTTTTAGAACTATAAGTCATAGCATTCGTAGAGGGTCTGGAGTGGCGAGTGGGGGCGTAATCGTGATAATCAATCACCCCCGAGCGGGGCGTATTCAAGCTCTTATTCAATACGGAATAAAGCCATATTTCGTTGTAATACATAATTCCAAGGCGCAGAATTCGTCTCCGATTGAATAGCGTGTTCCCACGAATAGCGCACTCCACCGCTGATGTTCGGCACCCGAGTAAGATGACCGAATCTCATTAAACTAAAAAAAAAAAAAAAAATAAAATCTCTGTATATTTCTTATTACATAACCTCACCTAGGGAGGGGATAAACAATTTTGGAGTTTATATGTCAACCCCTTGAAATAGGCGGCGTATGAAACTCCATTATTTATATTCATCTGACAGTTTTATACATAGTTGTAACCTTAGTCCGAAGAAATCTTTTAAGGGCCCATGCAAATTCATTTTTCTTGGCTATATAAGAAGAATGGGCAGGGCTTGTGTCAAAAGATTTCAGTCTACTGGAAATGTCACCTCAAGCAAAATTTGATTTTTTTGGGAATCAATTTTTTTTTCAAGCAAAGCCTTAGCTGAAATCCATTTATCATTTCAAATACGAATATAGACATTTAAAATACATAGCCTAGTAATGCAAGTATATGAAACACAGGTGATAAAGGAAATATGGGTCACGATTTTTGTTCAAGCTCAGTTTGACTTACTTCATAAATATAGTACAAACATCACGACTTCCCGAAAAAAATAATACATTTGATGTAAAATCACGAGAATAGAGGCAGTTTAAGTTTTGCTGGTTTTGTGACATACGAAAAAATCGGGGCGGATTTGTCAGGTCCACGGCTTCATTATCAAAGCGCCCAATTTTGCTCTCCTCGTGTTGTCAAAGTGATGACGCAAAACATCGTGTTGACTCGATTGTTAATTGTAATATTGATGGTTAATGAAAGAAAATAAAATTAGAAAATAAGTTACAGAATGACATATTTTGTTCATTTCGTTGTTTTTAATTATTATTAAGTGGCACACTGCGATTTGGATTGTCGGAATCTTTTCGAGTAAGCGATTGAGTTGCGGAAAATTATAAAGGGCAAAATACTCAACAATGTGGACAATTTTCACCTTATTTTTGATTGTGTCATCTACGTTACTTAAGCTTTCCCTCCATACCAATTTTTCCAAATATTCAGAATTCATGACTAGTTCCTTTAAGTTAAGGATTTAGCCTTTTAAATTCTAGTCATGAAAGAAAAAATAGGCTTGCATACCTTGGTTTACAATTTATAATCTATATCTATATAAGGTGAAGTTTCGGAACTTCTATATTTACACAGTATCAGCTCCCGACCGCAAATATTGTCATTCAACGTCCTGTAAAAAAAAAAATACAACACTCCCGCGCCAAGTGGGTATGTAGTTGAGGACACTTATTCTTCATATTGTTGGATTGTATGTACAGTATTCTGATTTCGGAATACAGGGCTTAAAATGGTTATTATTTGAAACGAACGTGAGGGGAGGGCAAAAAAATTATCTCAACGTATACGTATGAAAAAAAGGCGATTTGTGTTAGTGGGGAAATCCAAAATACCTCAAATTCTTTAACTCGAGGGGGTAAAAAGGTTACGTACAGTTTAGTACGTAAGAAAAATGACTAATAATAGCGAAACGCCCCAATGAAATTGTGATGAACACTTTGTGCGACGAAAAAACAGTTTCCCAAGTATCACATAATCAGGGTTTTATGCTTATGTATTACTTTGCAAGAGGAAGCATTGAAAAACGGTATTTAATTTCAAAATGCCACTATTGGGGATCATACCACTGTGTTTTTGTCTTAGTAAACATTGCTATGATTTACAAACAATGTTATGACAGATCAGGAGGAGGAAGCAGGGAAACATTATTTTGATGACGGCATTATATCCCTTAATCCCTAAGGAAAATGAATACCAATCTGACACACACCGCAACAAAAAGGAAGGGTGGTCCGGTAGCGTTATTTACTTGTTAGATGTAAGAGCTATTCCCACTAACCCAAGGCAGGGATCCGCTCTGTGATTTTGAAAAGTGGCACAAAATGCATTTAGGGAATTTATCATAAGGGAGGTATATTTCAAAATACTCGTTATGTCCTTAACCTTCTGTTATTGTTTCGATCGTCAATGTTTTATGGACTTTTTAGTATGTTACAGGTAATTGATAATGTCATATTATATTTTATAAGGTACAATAAACTTTTAATGGATTTGTATGTAACTTCTAAATTGATGTTCACATATACTTCAAAAGTTCTCATGTCGAGAACACCCATATGCTAAAATAGTCATTGTTTTTGGGTCCTTTTTATGGATACAAGGCATAATGTGACCAATCAGAAGACAGTATTTTGATGACGTCATATATATTTATTATATTTCCATCAAATTTTCTCATGTCAACTACCCTATTGATTAAAATAGTCATCTTTGTTTTATGGGGCCCTTCCCTTTTTGGATTACAATGCATATATACATGACCACAATCAAGAAAACAGTATTTGGGGACGTCATATATATTTCAGCTTACCATCAAATTTTCGATGTCAAAGAACCCCCAAATGCTAGAATTGTCATTTGTTTATGCGCTTTTTATGGATTACAATGAATAGTATCCATGACCAATCAGAAAACGGCATTTTGAGACGTCATGGTATTTCTAAATGGGCCTCATTACCATCAATTTTTCATGTTAAGAACCCCCTGTATGCTTAAATAGTCATTGTTTTAGGAGGTCATTTTTATGGATTACATGCATCTCTCATGACCAATCAGAAACGTATTTTGATGACGTCATATATTTTTCTAAAATTATTTACACCAATTCCTCATGTCCAAAAGTACCCCCTAGATGCTTAAAAATTGTCATTGTTTATGGGTTATTGTATGGATTACAAGGCATATTATCAATGACCAATCAGAAAACCGTATTTTGAGGACGTCCCTAGGATATTTCTAAAACAATTACCATCAAAAGATGTCTATGGCCCAGAGAGAAGCCCGATATAGCAAAAGTATAATTGTTTTAGGGTCCATTCAATTACATTACAATGAATTTTTCAATTGACCAAACAGAAAACAGCATTTAATGACGTTCATGCAAATTCGAAAATACTTCCATTGAACTCAGCGGGTCAACAAACCCCTGATATACCTTAAAATGACCCCAATCAACCTTCTATTTCAACAAATATTTTTGGCAGCTTTGATTCCAATTCTGGCCCACTGTGCGGCGGTGCTACGCTGGAAAAAAAAAAAAGGAGTAAAGCAATAAAATTTCCAATCCAATGGGTACCATGCAAAGTTGAGTTTAATAATCAGAGATTATTCTTATTATTATATTAACGCGGAGGCAACAAATAAACAAACAGACAATATGCAGACGAACAAACAATAATGAGATTAGATTTGTGCTAAGCAAACCAGGTGAGGGTTTTTTTGTTATGAATCCTTTATCTTAACATATTACATAAATATTAATTATTCAGTACAGTGAAGCCTATTATCCGTTGTAATGTAAACATGTGGAGCAACGTAATGTTTGTCTTAATTAAAGTTGTTAAGTTCGCCTGTGAATAAACCTAACGACAAGGTCAGTTGATAATAGGGTACTCATCTGCAAAAAAAGTTTTGAACGGGTAAAGCCTGATTTGATTTGCAATTACTTTAGAAACGACCCCAACAGTGAGAATTAGTCATATGATGTTAATAATATTTATGCGTTATTTATTTAATGGGGGATGAATGTTAAGGGTACTCGTGGTACGTAACGAGAGTGTCGCGAGCATCGCCCATATTTAGTGCATGCTGTAGGGTGACAGTTGGTTTCTCGGGTCAAGGGGTTCAAGCATACAATATTTAGAACTAATCACAGGTTGTCCCGAGCAATCGCCCAATATTTAGTGCTGTAGGGTGACAGTTTGGTCTTTTCTGGATCAAGGGGTTCGAGAGAGAATTTTTAGAACTTTAGAGTTCTTTGAGTCATAGCATTACTAGAGGGTCGTGGAGTGCGACCCGTGCGTAATCGTGATAATCAAGCAGCGGGGTGTATTCACGCGTATTCATACGGAATAAAGCCATATTTCGTTGTAACATCATCCAAGCGGCAGCCAGGAATTCGTCTCCGATTTGAAATAGCGTGTGTTCCCATGGCATACGCACTCCACCGCCTGCTGTTCCCCACTAGTAGATGACCGACATCTATTAACATATATGTATAAATTTCTTATACATAACCTCACCTAGGGAGGGTGATAAACAATTTGGAGTTTATATTGTCACCCTCTTGGAAAAGGAGCGGGTATGAAAACTTCCATTACTGTTATATTCATCTGACAGTTTTATACATGTTTGACCTGGAACAAGGAAAATCTTTTAA